>SNQJ01S0154314.1:7314-22618 GCA_010110895.2 Picea sitchensis
AAACTGGATTTTGCCAATAATATCGTAAATCGCGCGATATTATCGCGATGTTGGTAACAGAGATTGGAGGTTTGGCCTAAGATCTAATCTTGGCCATTTGTTTCCTAGGTTATAGCCTAAGGATGAGGCTAAAGGAGGAAAAGGGGGCAAAAGAGGCATTCATTCATTCACTTGGAGATTAGAGTGAAGAGAGGGGAGGAGAAGAGAGATTTTTGGGGTTTGGAGAAGAAGGGCGCACTTGTGAGAAGCAAGGGCGCAAGAGAGGCTTAAGTACGCCATCTTGAGAAGGGAGGATGCAAACATAGAGGAAGGGCACCATCTTGTGAGGAGAGGGCATATGCTAGTGTTGGGCGCAAGCAAGAGCAAGGGGTACATCCATGGAATAGGGGCGCACCAAGCTTGGTGAAGGTTGGCGCACTTGGTGAAGGGAAGGCACACTTGTTTTGTTGAGGGTGCACTAGATCATGCAAGGAGATGGGGGGCGCATCCAGTCAAGAGGGGGCGCTATTCTTTGAGGCATGAACAAGGGCACAAGGGCTTAGACCAAACAAGGGCACAAACACCAAGTCTAGCAGGAAAGCAAGAGCAAGGGCGCAAGTCCCAAGAGGGGGCANGGAGATGGGGGGCGCATCCAGTCAAGAGGGGGCGCTATTCTTTGAGGCATGAACAAGGGCACAAGGGCTTAGACCAAACAAGGGCACAAACACCAAGTCTAGCAGGAAAGCAAGAGCAAGGGCGCAAGTCCCAAGAGGGGGCATACTTCATGAAAGGATCTTCCAGGTCAAGCTCAAGTGGAGTTGGCCATTTGTGTCAGGTTCCTTTGTATTTGCCCTTATTGCTATTTTGCAAGAGATCTCCATAATAAAATTTCTCTTCCAACTCGTTTTCCCCATGGGGGTTTTTCCAGGGTCATGTTGACCAAAAATGTATGTGTAAAGATCTTGTGGTTTGCATTCTTTTATTTCAGCAAGTAGGTGTAAAGATCCTAGAGGAGTATTTTATGTTTTGATGCATCTATAAGAGCTAACTTGAACAACAAAACTATCCTAATTAAACCCTTCACAAAGAGGCATCAAAAGAGCATAAAATCACAAGCTTAAGGGCAGATTCAGTGGGCAGAGATTTCAGACTTGGTGGCTGTCCTAAAACAGTCCTAAAACAATCCTAAAACAATTTTGAAAACCCTTGAAATTAGTGCCCAACAAGAGGTCAAAGACAGGCCTGTTGGGCAGCCTTAGGAGCCTCAAATTTCTTCAATTACAGTTTGGTATTAGAGCAGAAATTTGTTGTGACATGACCTGGCTTGGAGCTGGGTATGTTACATATCTGCCAATCTTCCTGAAGCCTCTTGCCACGAGAAATTTCAAATTTCGTATCCCTTGGTCTAGTAGCAATAGGAATTGCTCTAAGAGTGTGCTTCCCTCCGAATCAAGCTTTGGGGCAAGGGAGGTTTCTTCCCTGCAGCTACAGTGTGGCCAATTATAGATGGCAAACCTGTGCATAAAGGGCAAAATATGTTACTGTTTGAAGATAAAAGAATAAATGATCGATAATAAGTCAAATGGTCCTGTTACATGTTGAGATGTATATTTATATAGCTCTCATACCTCTGTTTTTTTCCATGGAAAATGTCCTCAGGGAAACTCTCCAGATGCTTCTTTACATTCTGTAAATGGTACTCCAGGTAAATGCTGCCGGAATACAACATGTACCCTTAACCTAGAGGGATTCTACCAGACTTAAACCCGTGACCCCTAAGCAATCTCTGCCTTGAAACTGATCGGTTTAAATCCACTGGACTTCTCATACTTCTTCTTATATAGTTACAGTATTTAATTAATTTATATTAATCACTACTTACCTTGTTATCAATGTTCTAACTTCTAATTACAGTTATTCCTCTAGCTAATAGAAGTATTATTGTTGGGCATATTGTATGGATAGTGCTGAACTAATAATGGATATAAAAAGAACAGGTCAACCATTATCGTGGGCTTATAAATTGTGGATATCTTAGGAATTAATGATTGACTAGTAGGTTGTATGGAAAATATGCCAGCAAACTAATTGCATGAACATCAATTCAGATTTGACATATGAAGTTTTTTTTTGAGTATTTTCATCTTAAAGTTCCAGACTAAGTAACTACTGTTATCACTGACTAGTATTAATCAATGCAGTCTGAGATTGGATCATCGCTTGAGCAAGATGGTAGCATATATTTTGGCGACTAAGTTATTGCATCATATGGAAGTCCTTGTGAAACTGCCTTGCTGTCAACAATTTTTCCACAATGAACAAATACTGCTACAGCTGCAGAAGAGTGAAATGGATGTGCTGAAGTGTGAACTGTTTGAAACTTTCAACAGTCTTATAAAGCACAAGCATCGAATTTGTTTCAGTTGTCGTTCTGATCTTGATGCCTCTGTGCCTCCTGATCTCACATTAATATGATTTCTATCTATGGCATTATTTATCCTCTTCCCATTGCCTTCTCATTAGCATTTTGAGAAACAAAGCGAGGACTCATAGGTATGTCTCCGTTACACTTTCTTTATTACAAAAAAGGCTTATTCATCTTAGGAAAGTGTTTACATATTAATAATTCTATACTAATTCTATTCTTTTTATACTTCATACATTTTGGGCTTGTGATTCGTCAAAAAAACAGTAGATGCTATCTAAATTTCCTATTAAATGTACATGTGACAGGTTGTGCGGTATTTTAAACTGAAACCATACATCTTACAGAGTTGGGTCTCCTTTACCCTACCCTACATACATGCAACAGTGTAAGGCCCCCTTTACCCTTTCAAACATGGGTAAATATGATTCTTGGGCTGCCTTGTACTTCTTTTTATGAATGATGTTACTATCATTAGTCTCTTCTTTTTGCGTTCTGTTAGATGCTTATCTAAGTAATAATTCCATGTTGCAGTTGAGACTTTTGCAGGGAGTAAGAACCAAACACAATAATCAATCTCTTTGAAAATGGATCAAGACAATGAAGTGTACTGAGGTCAGTTAAATCAATAAGACTTGTACTCTTATGTTATCTGGCAAGTAAAGGTATGCCATAATTATGTTTTCCCATGTTTAAAATACCATAATTATATGGTTGAAGACTCTTTTGTTATGTGCTGTGTTGAATAATCAGTCTGTACTGCCATTGGGCACGAGGAAGTTTCATGTGGCAATTACTTTGATATATAATCATTATATTATTTGATCTGTGCCAGTGTTGGATGCTAATAGCACATTTATGTAAGTTGCTTCCCCCATTTTATTATGCTTATTTCAAGTTGAAAGATGGTTCTTGAAGTTTTAGATTGTATTTAGGCCACTATTTCTTCTTTCTGAAAAATAATTTGAATCCTTTGGGGTAGAAATAATGTTATAATGCCACTATAGTTGCATTGAAGTGCATCTGGGATAAAACAAACTCTGTACTTTAATTATTTTAATTTGATATTGTGTAATTCTGCCTGGGGGGCGATTAAAAGAAATGTAAAGATTAGCCAGTTGCATATAGCTATTTAGAGAACTGAACCTTACATATACATGAATAACACATGAAGATGTCACAATGAATTTCCATCGACATGGAATATTTTGTAAGATCGTGGTTATCATATCCCACATGCATTCAGTCTCTTTATGGATTTAGAAGTTCAGAGTCTTCAGACTAACAGTGCTTAACCTTTCATTTGAATAGCTCTTTAATATAAAAGGGCAATTTTCTTGTGTTAACTTGAGATTTGTGGAAATGCATGTAGTGAAATAAAAGGATTTGAGGAAGTATAACACGAAATAAAAGTTGTTTCCTATGTTATTTTTTTCTTAACCTTTGGTCCCATCCTGTTGCAATATTTAACCCTTCCAAAATAGATAGGTAATAAATATCTATCCAAAAGATTGATTCTGAAATTGATTCTTCAGATTGATCATCTGCAGAAATCCCTCCATTCAACAATTTGTGATATTGAGACCACAAACTGTTTGAAAATCTTCAAATGTTCCTATGTTAGATAATTCTAATTTCCATCATGGTATAAGATCAATTTTTGCAATATTAATAGACGGAATAATGTTTGTCCATATCACATCCCTTCTGAAATATCTAAAACAGAGAATAATGTTTCATTCAATAATTTATCATCATGGAGGCCTTACTATTTTTTAAAATGTAGTCCATCTTATGGATAAAGTATGGACGTTCCTTAACAGGTTACATTAATGTAATTTGAAAACAGGTTACAGAACATGGAAACATGTACATCGTGGAGCCATGAGCCCCCCAAAATTTGAAAGCATGGAAACACCATATATGAAGAAATACAAAAGTGTAAAATGATAAAGAATTCTACATGTTGCCACTCAAACTCTCATGAAAGGAAAGTCCCGCCTTGTAAAGGAGAGCTGGGTGCAACGTTTAGGCAAGCTGCCCACCGTCACCTCAACAACCTTGCCTAAGGAGGGTATTCCTACGGGATCAAAACTAAGTCCTATCATTTTATTTGGATAGGGAAGGCTTGGTTTGACTTTAAAGTTTCTATCTTCTTTAAGGTGGTAAGACAAGTTGAATGTGGGAGAAGACAATTTGTAATGAGATCGAATAAAATGCGACTTAGAGAACCAAGCTCAATAAATGCTTGGAAATAAAGTGTTTGCATACAAGTGCATGAATATGTCATATCCATGCACCATTCATCATCATTTAGCCAATAACCACTAAAATTGCAGAGTACAAGAACCAATGTAAAGTGTGTTCAATTCAGATATGCTTGAAAGTTAATAGGAAATATCAAATTGCACATCAAATATCTCTTGTATACACCATCCAAAACATAATATCCAATAACAAACTTTGGGAGTAGCTTTAAATGTTGGGTATGAAATTAAATCGAACTATCAAATCATTCAAACTACATAATAAGATCCAATTATGAAGCATATATTAAGTCAACAGTTGTGTTCCTGGTCGAATTCAAAGTTATTACATCCAACAATTACATCACTTATGTCACAAGCCCTAGAAATATCAAGGTTGTAATGAAATGCTCTAGATAACAAGTATAACATATACCACCAAGGATAGGACAATGCTCGATTTGGAAAATCAGACAGTGAGTATAGCGTTGTAAATCATTCAAAAATGAATAAAGATGCATCAAGCAATGACAAACTATGCATGTAAGCACTCTGCCTCTATGAATTATAACATTTATCATTAGTTTCAAAGACTTTGATTGTAGGATTTAACAATGAAATCACACCTCAAATAATCATGAACATGGAGAACGATATGCATCTTTACTAGGTCGTTAGCATGTCTTAGGTGTCGTCACAACTCTAGGGAATGAATGGAACCATGAAACAACAAAACGTTTGCCCAAGACAATATCATAAGACCATTACCCACTTACTGCAATTTTTTGCAGTTTAGACAGTCAAAGAGAAGACCTTTAACAACAACAACGACGTTGAGCTCTTAGACAAGGTTGTTTGGGCACTTTTGAAGTCGTTTTGATGCCAAAGGTTAAATGAATAAGCATTGTCTCAAAAGGTTTGCAAGAAAGGAGATTGAATTGGTATCACACACATTTATCTCTGCAGAATTGGACATCAACATAGACTCTTGAACAACAAATGAATGTAGTGGAAGCATAATTAAATATGCTCAAATAGGCAAGAAATAAAAATATATATTTGAATGATATGATATATTACATTTGAAAGGGCTCAGCTATAAATATAGCCTAAGGTGCCTTTTTAATGAAAAGTCACGACTCTTTAGTCACGACATATTATTATTATTATTATTTATTTTTATATCTTAATGTCTATTTTGATTTTAATATTTTTTAGCTTATTTATTATTTTATTTATTAACTTGGGCTTATGTATATAACATTATGTATATATGGATCTCCCTTTCCTTAAGGTAGCCATGCCTACCTAATCCATGCCTAGCTGCGAGGGGAGCCAAAACTACCTTAATCAGGTAACCTAAGCTACCTTAGCAAAGCAAACATACATGAGTCAACATCACCAAAAGCAAGGATAACAACATCCATGGTAGCATCCTCACCTGTTTAACATTGCCTTCCCCCTTAGATATGCTTTGTCCTCAGAGTGATCTTGGATGAATTTTTCTTCCATTGTGGAGAGGCATCTTGATTTAGATCTATTGTTGAATTCTTGTGAGTTATTTTTGTGGATGATGTAGGCTTTCTGATCCATATATTTTATAGTGCTCCCCTTGCTATTTGAATGCCATCAATTGTTCTTAAAGGTTCATGGCATAGGTGCCCAATTGCATAAGACATTCTTCTCCCAACACCATGTCCATTCCACTAAGGGGTACAACATAATATCCAGATTGTAGTTCTAGGTTTTGTATCTTTACCGAAACATGTAGTTCTAGGTTTTGTATATTTACTAAAGCCTTATGGCATCATCCTAATCCTTTGATTTGTTGACCATTAGTTGTTGTAACCACGAGATTCTTTACAGGGTATACAAAAAAGGTAATTGTTTGGCAAGATTAATGTCCATGAAGTTGTGTGTGCTTCTAGAATCTAATAAGATGGTGATATTTTTACCCTTTATGTTTCCTTTGAATTTTAGGGTCCTTGGTTCCATTTTTCCTGTAATCGCTACAAGCGATATCATAGGTTTTTCTTGTCTCAACTCTTACCAATGGGACCATTATTCCTCAATTGGGGTGGGATAGAACGAGTTGTAGGTGGTTGCACTTCTTCTTGGATTGTAACCTTGTCATAGTTCTTACAATTCTGCCTCATGCATGTGATTGATGCTAATGACACCTTTGGTGATTCATCTCCTTCAAAATATGACATGCCTTCCTCAACAAGAACCTCTCTTCCTTTATGTTAATGATTTTGCAACGATATAGGTGTTTAGATGCACATCTATGGCCTAGGAACCATTTTTTACCACAGTTGCAACAATTATTTTCCCTCATTTTTCCCTCATCATTGGAGTTGCTTATAAAAGAGTTTGGGTATCTTTCATCTTCATATTTGTATGACTTCCAATTGTTTCATGTGTGCCCTGGTGACCGCTTGTCTCCACAATATTTTCATTTTCCTTCCTTCGTCATTGGGCTTCTAAAAGATATTTTTTCTCTTCTTGGGAATGTGATGAGGGATACCTTGAATTCCCAAAATCTATGCTTTGGGATGGTTTCCACCTTGAATAAACTTTGTCAGAGCTTTTTTTAGGTGACTTTTTAAACTTATTTTTGACAATTTTTGCCTTATGTCGGTCAAGCCTTCCCCATGGTTGTGATATTATGCATTTGTAATTCCTCT
Source organism: Picea sitchensis (assembly GCA_010110895.2). Lineage (NCBI taxonomy): Eukaryota > Viridiplantae > Streptophyta > Pinopsida > Pinales > Pinaceae > Picea > Picea sitchensis. The sequence continues at coordinate 14,652 of SNQJ01S0154314.1, forward strand.
TTTATGTAAGGTTTTAAGCCATACACATAAGTCTAAAGTAATTGATCTTTTGATAATTCGGGTACGCATGTTGCCAATGCTTCCCATTCATGAGTATACTCATCTACATCACTTTTTTTTCTTTATTTTGGTGACTTTTGCCAAGAAATCCTTCTCTATCAAACTTTGAAACCTCTTAAAGAACTTGTCTTTGAACCTGGCCCAATTATAGTGGCCCACCTTGGTTGCAGATGTCCACTACATGTACTAGTTATACCCATAACCCTCAAGTTGCATAGAAGCACACTTTACTTTTTCATCATCGAAATGGATGTTATGTATTTCAAAGTATTCTTCTACCTTATTGATCCAAGCCACACTTTGCTTTTCATCTCCATCAAATTTGAATAACTCTAATTTTAATCTCATCGAATATCTAAATATTGGTTGAGTTGAAAGGGGTTGTGGTTGGTTGATGTTAAGGATTGGTAAGTTGTTGGGGAACATGCTTGTTCGTGTTAGATTTAAGCGAAAAATAGAAAATAATGATATCTTTTAAAATATGTTCATTAATACAAATGTAGAACAACACTTAAAACATATACCTGAAGCAAAATAAATAGAGACAGTCAGATCTGAACATGTGTAAACTAAATTTCTGAATGCAGATGACAAACAAAATAATTCTTTACTTACCTCTAGCCAATGAAATATGTACATGTCACATGTAGATGTGCTCCCCTTAATTATGCTCAGAAAATTAGCTTAAGGTCATGGATCAAAACTCAAGGGTTTTGATCTTCTATGATATTAGGCGGACAGTTCTTGCCAAGTAAAGGACCACAAACAGAGCTGAAGCAAACACTCAAGATAGGTTGTCCAAAACTAAGTTGTAAAAGGATACAACAACAAAACCCTTCAAGCCAAAGAGGGTACCAACAGTTGGAACAAGAAGTAGAAACCCTTCAAGAGGGAAAGCACCAATAAAAGAGGGCAGGAAAGAGCTTCAACAAACAAGGAGGAGAGGCCACTTAATGCTGACAGGTAGGAGACACTTCAACTCATGCAGTGGCATTCCCAAGTGTGCCCAAAAGAAGGGTCATGATACCTTTAAACAACCTAGGACAGTCTGTGGCTCTTTTGTACAGTCAAAGGAAGAGGTCACGACAACGACAACAATCAAGCAGAGGTGCGACACCTCTCAACCAGCAGGTATGACATATCAGAAAACCCCCAGCCACTAGAGCAAGTGTCTCAAAAATAAAAACTCAGATATGAAAAGAAAGTCCACAAGGAAGTTCGTACCATCACCAAGGAGGACAAAACTGAGGCATCCACAACAGTCAAGGAGAGGTGCGACACCTCTCAACCAACAAACAATACTAGACTGAAGCTCTCAACCAAGTCTAGATAATAAACTTAGATCTCTAAATCAACAAGTAAAACAGTTGATGCTCCCAGCCAATAAGAGTCCAAACAAGAAACTCAGTTCTGAAAGAGAAAGTCCACAAGGGCATCCATACCATCACCAAGGAAGATTCCCAACCAACAAATGTCTAAACAAGAAACTCAAATATGAAAGAGAAAGTCCACAAGGGCAACCATACCATCACCAAGGAAGATTCCCATCCAACCAATGTTTAAACAAGAAACTCAGATTTGAAAGAGAAAGTCCACAAGGGCGGCCATACCATCACCAAGGAAAACTCCCAACCCACAAGTGTCTAAACAAGAAACTCATATTTGAAAGGAAAATCCACAAGGAAGGTCGTACCATCACCATAGAGGACAAAACTGAGGCAACCACAACAATCAAGGAATAGAAGCAAATGAAGAGAGTGAGTGTGTGTAAATGAGAGAGGGGTAGGCTCTTATTTATATCTTAGGTGGGTAGGTTAGAGTTTTCTATTTTAACCCTAACATTAGGATAAAGTCAAACCCTAATAAAATAAATAAAATTAAATTAATAATTAATTAATATTTTAATTAATTAAAAATCAATTAAATCAAAATGACTTATAAAACCCCAACACTACATTAAACAAGGTGGGAAACAAAATCAAACAGGAGGGGATAAAAAGATAGTCAATGGGTCATCTTTAATGGCAAAACATGTCCACTTAAATCTCATAATTGCTTATAAATGTTTGTCATCACTGCATAAAGGGAAACATCCATGATGTGGTTATGTCCATCTTCGTGTCTGCTCTTAGGTCTCATGGACCATCCCGGGAGAGGAAGAAGATCACACATCATCACATCTTGGTACACAACCAAGAATTACCTGGTCCACGACCAGGGTACCCCATAACACATCTGGGGGGCCTTAGAACACATCTAGGGTTTTTCATCCACCAAGGTACAAAACCAAGGATCAACCCAAGCGTTCAAGCAAGGATTCCATGGAACACATCTGGGGGCCCTAGAACACATCTAGGGACTTGCATCATCAACCACCAAGGAACACATCCAAGGATCAATCCAAGCACCAAGCAATGATTCTCTGGAACACATCCAAGGGCCCTAGAACACATTTAGGGACTTATTGCTTGGTCCTAGACCAAGAACCCCAATCATATACTGGGGGCCTTCACTAGGGTCTTTTTCCATGGTCTCACTGCTTGGTCTCATACCAAGAAACCCCAGGAGTGTACTGGGGGCCCTAGTCCTCAGCTAGGGTCTTAGCTATCCTCCAGAGAATGGCTCTTGTAGTTGCACTAATTACAACAGTTTGCATGTTAGTTGTATTCATAGGATTGGGTTGTGGAGGAGGGGTGGTGGAGGTGCTTGAAGAATTGGGTTGTTGAGGAGTTGTATTTGTGAAGATGGTGTCAGACAAGGATTCCTTGTCCTTGATACTTTTGGCAAGTATCTCTAATGCTTTGTTGAATTCCTATGTCATTTTTGTTCTCATCTTAGACATGCTTAGATTGAATTCATTTTTTATGTCTGTAATGATCTCATCCTTGAGATTGTGTGTTATCTCATGTTTAAGATCTTCGTTTTTTTTCTAATTTCTTCCCTTAATTTCTTCTTAGTTTTATTCAATTTTTTCTTCAAGCTTTTTATAATTTTCTTTGGACTATTTATCTAGTTTCTCAATCCTTGATTTAATTTCATCAATTTTTCTTGTTAGAGGAGTAGTTTTTGACTCAATTTTGACCGAGTCGACCTGTTGCTATCCTCAAATTTTTCTATTTTATTTATTTATTTTCACTATTTGAATTTTTCCAGGAGCTCTAAACCATTAACCCAGTCAAAACCATGGGCAAGTACAACAAATCATGTAACAAATCCCTCAAAACCATCCAAGAGCAAAGCGCCCCTCAAAATCATCCAAAATACAATAAAATGAGCCACACGTGTGGTTGAGAGAGATAAAAAAGGTGTGCCCCATTTAAAAAATAGTGCCAACTCCTAAGAATGAAGTGGACAAGTGAGTCAACATGGTTGAAGGACCTCCAAAGATCCTCCAACGAACTCCCTCAAACCAAGGAGTGGTTTAAATGTGAAGATAACCAACTCAAGAAGATGATGTCATCCCCCCATGTGTGGGCCATTCAATTCAGTAAGTCAACACAAGTGGCACACATGGATTCCTCTTGGTGAGTGCTCCTCAAGTAGACAATAATAAATTGTGCCACATCACCAAATAGTCCAACTAACCACTTGTAACCACCTCAATAACCCATAACTAACTCCTCTAATGCATTAATAACTCCCATGTGTGGTCCAAGGACAGATAATAATGGATGAATGTGGATGCAACGTCCAACTGAGAGAGGAGAATGAATCTGAGTGGTCCATGTGGCATGTGTGATGATGTGGAGTCCTTATCATGGTTCAATGCAGTGTCACAAATCCCAATGTAGGACATTGATCCCAAGGCAAACGACACAGGTGCCAATGCAACATCACAGATCTCCATGCAGTGTCATGGATCTCAAGTCATGGTACACGTATCCCAATGCAAAACACCCACTTGAAGTGACGGGTTTAGCTTCTCAACAAGTTATTAGATGATAATACCCAGTAAAATATCTTAACACAACATAACAAATAGCGGTTAGTTTTAATATTTTCCTAGGTTTTACCAAGGGGAACAATATTAACCCTTATTATACATACACCAAGTCTTATGACAACCTATATTTCCCAAGTACCGAGGTGAAAGATAGGTACAGGGTGAATAATAATTATGAAAGGGAAAGAGAAAGAACTTCATGCGACGACACTTAAAGTCTTAGACATGCATATGTCTTTTTATTCATTTGTTTAGCTTTGTGAGCTAGGTTTTTTATGCAATAGCCTTCGAGAGGGAGCTTAACATTGAGTTACCTATCATTGACATTGTTTCTTACTTGTTGTCGTCCTTATACACACCTAGGCTAACGTGGAAGAAACTTTCAATCCACTTGGTGTGTCCTTAGGGGCAAGTTTCGAGTCAAAGTGTTGTCCCCTGATCCTCAACTCCTTCGTCTAGGCCAACTCCTAACGAAGCCAAGGGGTGTAGTCCCTATGAAAATAATCTAAAGCTCTTTTAAACTAAGAAAGCAAAAAGAGTTACTTCTAGGAATTTATTGCTTGAAATAAAACAAACCATTCAACATTTAACATTCATCATCATCATAATCATAAAGTACTAGTCCATAAGCATGCATATATCAAATGATACAAGATCTGCAAGATTTAAGCATATAAATTAGACAAGTTGCATGAATGTAAAGATTGCTTACATAAACATATACCAATTATACATGTGCTTTAAAAGGAGTCGTGGACAAATGTTGATCGAAAGTTTTATTAAGATAAATTAATGTTGAGTTAATGAGAGAATTTTATTTGCAAAGAAAGTAAATGTTTGTCTAAGCTAGATTCGGTCCTTAGAAAAGGTTTCTAAAGTGGAGGTTGAGCAATGTCGTAGATCCAACAGGGTAAACCCTCTGATTTGATACACAAGCTCAAGAAAGTGTGGGGGGATTTGACAGGGAGAACCTAGATCTCAAAGTTCCCGCCAGATAACCTCACAAATCCTCTTACGTTTCCACTAAAGTGAAGGTTTCTTATAGGATTTCCCTAATTAGACTATAAACAAGGTTTATTGACTTTTGCAAGAAATGAACTTGTTACCCTGCTTTGTAACATGCTTTGTAAAGAGAACTTGCAAAAGTACTTGAAAATTGAGAGATCTTTGCAACACTTAAAAAAGTGAAATTTTGTACCCTGCGTTGTAACTACAAAGAGAAATTGCAAGATACTTAGAAATTGAAAAGTTGCAAGATTTATTACTGAAAGTAAACCAAGAATTCTAAACTAAACATGCATTAAACAATTGAGAGTTCCTTTTAATTAATTATGCATGTGAAATGTGAGTGTTATGTGTGTTTGAATCGTTTAACTTGTATGTGTGTTTGAGATCAAGATAATAGACATGCATCAACAATAAAACAACTCAAACCAAGACACACAAATCCCCCTAATGGGGATGGAGAAACTGTGCACAAAAGAGCCCGCCTTTATTAAAACAATTATGCTAAAAACAAAGTTTTTTTTAAGTTTCTCCTTGAGAAATTGGATCCTTATAAGCTTTGGATCTTAAAATTGCAAGAAAAGAATAACAAAATATGCTTCTTTGATGAAGAAGGAAACCCCCAGATGCTCTAAAGTCCCGATTTCGCCAAAAATTCACGGAATCTTCCCTTGGCTGTCCAATATCTTGCAAAAAACAACAAACAAAACACTCCAAAAAATGTCCAAAATCACTTTGGGACAGCTTAGAGAGTACATCAAATATTATAGAAAAAATGTAAAAAATGACTAAGTAATCTATGTTAAAAATTTGACAATTTTTAAAAATTGTGGGGCTGCCCTTTAGGACAGCAAATAAAAGCACTTTAAACATGCAACTTCAAGCCTTTAAAATTTTCATAAAATAAACTATGAAAATGAGCTTTTAACAACTAGATCTAGCTTTAGATAGATGGAAAAAAGGCCTAGATCTAGATGCTTTGCATGCAAAATAAATTAAGTTAAACTTTTAAATTTAAAACTAGCTTTTCAAACTTGCATAAAAAGGTAACCAAATGACTTTGAAGAAATTTGAGAGTGAGAAAGGAAGAAACACTTTTTTCTTTCAAAAATTGAAAAATGTGGGCTATGGGGTCCTATGATGAAGAGTAGAGGGAGCTCTACTCGAAAATCTTGGACAAATGATGGTTGAAGCTACAACCAATCAATCCTTCAAGCTTGAAGAACCTGCAATCAATATACTTCAACCTTGCAAACACTTGTTAAGAAGGTCTCTCATACACAAACAAAAACTCAAATATGCATGTTAATTTAACCAAAAAGAAGACATGCAATATAAAAGCTTGATGTTCAATAGAAAAGAAATGAGATTGATCAAACTAAATTTACCTCACTCTACTGTATGATAGCATACTTTCAAAGACTTTGCAAATAAACATACAAGATTAAAGCATAAGATACAGATTACCTCATGATAGTAGCACTAGATTCAAGCATCCACACATAGCATCAACACCAATGGAACTCCAAAGTCTTCTTTATTCAACTTAGAAATGATACAATGATACAATAATAGGTCTATCTTCCCAAAGCTCCAACTCTAACAAATGGAGAGGGGTAGCCTTGCTAATATAGCCAAGAGAGTGACAACTCCAAAGAGGGGATGCGTGAGGGTTTAGGTTATGCGTGAGAGTTAAAGGGGAGTGGCGCATGAATGAATGGGAGATGTGTGGATTGAAGTAGGGTGATGAGGGAGTGTAGGGTGAGTGAGCTGGAGTGAAGTGGAGTGGAAGGGATAGTTAGGAGGTGCGTGAGGGCTTTGGGATGTGCGCCCCTCCTTAGGAATGTACCACCTCATCAAGTGGGGTCAACTCTCTATCTTGGGATATCCTCCATGCCCTTTACCTCTAGTGAAGTCTCCTCCATCTTAGCTAAACTCGCCCTGGTCTTCAGTCAACTGGGAACACAAGAAAAGCATGCTTCCAACATGTTCCTTAGTTCTCCTAAAAAATAAGAAATTAATTAAATCACCCATTTTCCGTATTTTTTGAGTAAAACATAGTTACCAACTTAATGAGAACTGTGACCTCAAAACGAGAACTCTAGCTCAAAAAAACCCATATTTTTGCATAAAAAACATCAAAATCAAACCCCAAATAAAAACGTAGTGCTACCGGTAGAACCATTTTTTTAAACGGGGTCAAAATTACAACATTTTTCAAACATGTCCTTCCAAACTCACACTGTAGCTCAAAAAAACCCTCAAATTGGCACCTAAAAAAAAATGTTGCAATTTATCAAATTGAAATGCACTGTTACCGATAACACCCATTTTAAATTTGGGGTATTAAAATGACCATTTTTTTAGAGTGGCAATTGAAATCATCGTTAGTGCAAACAAAATAATTAAATCAACCCTTGAATGCTTACTTTTTAAATCTTAGTTTATGAGTCCAAACACAACATAATACATAATGTCATGAAAACAATACATTTTAAAATATATATTCAAAACTCAAATTTGGTAAAAAAAATAAAAAAAAAAAACATTAAAGAAGGTGGATAAAACAAAAACTGAAATATTAAATCTTAAACAAAAATCTTTCAAATATATTACCATGAAATATATGTCATTTAATATTTGAAAGATTTAATATTTCATATATAATTGAAAGATTAAGATTAAACATATATAAGTGTAATTGTTTTATATATTTTATATTATGCATTTTACTACATTAATTTATGAAGTAAATAAGCAATAAAAAAATATCATTGTATACTTAGGAATGGTTTTATAAGAGGTTTTTTATTAATGAAAAACTATATTTATTTACTTCATAAATAAGCAGTAAAAAAATTTAATTAAACAAAACACCTACTATATCACTTAAAAAATTACTTATTATTGGTTTGAATTCTTTCTATTTAAACACCTTAAAATAAGATACCTTGTGGTT
>SNQJ01S0154315.1:8094-22618 GCA_010110895.2 Picea sitchensis
TCTAAAGCCAGAGAAATAAATAGAAGACTTGGTTTAGTGAATGAGGTTGTCCAGGACTACTTGTAAAACAAAGGAAAAAGTTTTCAAGATGATTATAGACAGTGGAAGTACTGATAATTTAGTATCTACAGAAATGGTGGAGAAGATGGAGTTGGAGACAACTGCACACATAAGCCCATATAAAGTATTGTGGTTGCAGAAAGGACATCAAGTAATGGTAAGTCAACAATGCAAGGTTGAATTTAAAATAGGAGGTTATAAAGATGAGATTCTGTGTGATGTAATTCCTATGGATGTTTTCCATATTTTTTTGGGGAGACCATGGCAGTTTGATAGGAACATCATTCATGATGGGAGAAAAAATACTTACAACCTAGAGAAAAATGGTAGATCCGATATGTTTCTGCCAATATAAGAGAAGAAAAAAGAATAAGAAGTTAGCACAAGAACACTTCTCATGAGTGGGAAGGAAATCTTGAAGGAGATCAAGAAATATCAAGAAATGCAATTTGTTGTAGTGAGGAAGCCAAGATTTATCCTTACCAATACTTCCATTGATGATTTACCTGAAGAAATCTAGGAATTGTTAGATAATTTTGCTGACATAGTAGTGGATGAGTTACTTCACTCATTACCACCCATTAGGAGTGTTATCCACCATATTGACTTGATTCCAGGAGCTAGTTTTCCAAATAAAGTAGTGTATAGGTTGAAAGCTCGAGAGAATGAAGAAGCTAAGAATCAAGTTCATGAGTTGTTGGATAAAGGTTTAGTCAGGGAAAGTCTAAGCCCATGTGTAGTACCAATTGTATTAAGTCCAAAGAAAGATGGGGGATGGAGAATGTGCACAGATTCCAGAGCCACCAACAAGATTACCATCAGGTATAGATTTCCTTTACCTAGGATGGATGATTTGATGGATTGTTTGAGTGGAGCAAGATATTTTTCAAAAAAAAGACTTGAAAAGTGGATATCATCATATAAGAATGAGAGAGGGAGATGAATGGAAAACAACATTCAAGACAAATGAAGGTTTGTTTGAATGGGTAGTCATGCCATTTGGATTGACAAATGCTCCAAGCACATTTATGAGGTTGATGAATGAGGTACTAAAAGAATTAATAGGTAAATTTTCCATTGTATATCTGGATGATATATTAGTTTTCAGAAAAATAGAGGAAGAACATTTAAAGCACTTGACATTAGTGATGAGGATATTGCAACAGGAAAAGTTGTTAATAAACTTGAAGAAAAGTTATTTTATGAATATAGAACTCATATATTTGGGTTTTGTGATTTATTCAAATCAATTGAATATGGATCCAGAGAAGGTGAGAGCAATCAAAGAATGGAAGTCACCATGGAGCATATTTGAGGTGAGAAGTTTCCATGGGTTAGCAAGTTTTTATAGAAAGTTTATCAGAAATTTTAGTGGCATATGTGCACCCATAATGGACATTGTGAAAAAGAAACATAAGTCTTTTAATTGGACAAAGGAGGATGAGAAAATCTTTAGAGTGTTGAAAAAGAAGATAACAGAACAACCAATTCTGGTTTTACCAGATTTTAGAAAAACATTTCAGATGAGATGTGATGCAATTGGAATAGCCATTAGAGTAGTCTTGACTCAAGATAATATGACAGTTGCTTATTTCAGTGAGAAGTTGAATGACACCAAGGAGAAATATTCTACATATGACAAGGAGTTTTATGCAATGATTCAAGATTTGAAGAAATGGAGACATTATTTAATTCCAAAAGAGTTTGTCTTTTATAGTAATAATCAATCTTTTCAATTCATTAATAGGCAAGAGAAGATGAATCGGAGGCATGCTAAGTGGGTAGAATTCATGCAGAATTTTACTTTTGTCATTAAACATATTTCTGGAAGTGCTAATAAAGTTGTAGATGCTTTGAGGAGGAGTTTGGTTATACAGGAATTCCAAGTGAAGACCTTAGGATTTGAGCACCTTAAGGAAATGTATCAGGAAGATCCAGATTTTAAGGAGGCTTGTGAAGCATATGAAAATACTTTGTTGAGGGATAACAATTTATGGGTAAAATATTTAATCCAGGATGGATTGTTGTCTAAGGGAAGTCAATTGTGTATACCAAGATGCTCAATGAGAGATAATTTGTTGAAAGAGAAACATAGTGGAGGTCTAGCCAGACATTTTGGTCATGACAAAACATTTGCGTAGCTGAATAGTTTGTATTATTGGCTAGGTATGAGGGAAAATGTGTAGAAATTTGTAGACCAATGTAATATTTGTCAACATGCAAAAGGGAAGAGACAAAAGACTGCTTTGTATCAGCCATTGCCTATTCCAGAAAGGCCTTGGGATGCAATTAGTATGGATTTTGTATTGGGATTACCTAGAACCCAGAAAGGAAGTGATTTTGTATTTGTCGTGGTCGATAGATTTTCTAAAATGGCACATTTCATACCATTCCAGAAAAAAAATGATGCTACACACATAGCCAATTTGTTTTTCAGAGAAGTTGTGAGACTACATGTATTACCCAGAATTATAGTCTCAGAAAGGGACACTAAGTTTGTAGGACACTTTTGGAGGACTCTATGGAAGAGGCTGGGAACTAATTTATATTTTAGTTCAACATATCACCCTCAGACAGGAGGACAGACTGAAGTAGTGAACATGAGTTGGGAAATTTGTTAAGGAGTTTAGTCACTGAACAAGGTCGTCAGTGGGATCAGATTCTAACACAGGAAGAATTTGCATTTAACAATTCAGTTAATAGGAGCACTGGGAAAATTCCATTTGAGATAGTATATGGAAGACAACCAAGAGGGGTTGAAGAATTGAGATAATTGAATCAAGATGAATTCAAAAGCGTTGGAGAAGAAGAATTTTCTACAGAAATGCAAAGACTTCATGATCAACTTAGGAGGTAGATACAGGATAGTAATCAAAAGTATAAGAACGGAATTGATCAGAAAATAAAGGAAGTTCAATTTGAAGTGGGAGATGAAGTTTTATCTCATTTGAGAAAGGAAAGGTTTCCAAGAGGAACATATAATAAGTTAAAGATGAAGAAGATAGGACCATGCAAGATCCTTAGAAAATTTGCAGCAAATGCTTATGAGATGGAATTGCCAGACAATGTTGGGATATCATTGATATTAAATGTTGCAGGCATGTATCCTTATAGCAGCAACGAATCAGAAAAATTAGATGATGAGGAAGAGATTCAGTGGTAAAAACAGATGCCCACAGTAAAAAAAATTCAGATGGAGAAAATATTAGAACAGAGAGTTGGAAAGAAAACCAGAAGAAATATGTATCCTGAATATTTATTGAAGTGGAAAGATCACCCAGTGGAAGATTGAAGTTGGGTAACGGAACCTGATATTTTGAAACATGGAAAAAAAGTGCAAAATCTCATGGACAGGAATCCATTAATATTTTGGCCAGAGGATTATGATGCAGGATCATCGCTATCAAATCATAAAAAGCGGAGGTGGAAGCGTACTCGACACTTCATGCATTGAAAGAACCAAAGTCGACTCTTAAACATCTTGGTGGCACTGTGGAGACTCCTGAATTTTGTGTTAATTAAATTAGAGTATGTAAATTCGGGCCACCATTTGAAATGACAAAGCGATTGTAAATCCTTACACGACTGTAAAATATTATAGGTGTAGGATATTTTCTCTGATTAGTCATTAGGTTGCATTTAATTAAGTGATTAGGTAACCACTGGAGTAGAAGGTGATAGAACTTAGATAAGATAGAGAGGAGCCAGAAAAGCGCTTGGGTATACAAGTTTTCATTGTAGTGCTTGTAAGGGGACGGTACCTGTAATTACTAGTTTTTTTTTAAATGAATAGAACAAAGGAAATTTATTCACTGTTATGATGAGTTCGTGAATGTATGAAGTTCATGGTGAATGAATAATTAAATAAGTTTCAAATATTTATCTTCTGTAAGTTATGCAAGGAGTGCATACCGAACGCAAGGAGTGCGTGTGAGAGAGTCTTTTTCGACTCAAACATCATAAGAGATAGCGTGGGGATTTTGTATGCAGAGTGTGCATATTGAGCGCAAGGAGTGCGCGTAGAGGAGAACTTATTTCAAGTTTGAAAGTTCAGGAGGGATAGAGACTTGGAAGAGTTTTGAAGGAAGGATGAGGGTTCAAGTTGCCTCATGGAAATCAAGCTCAGAAGAGTTGACACCAAATTATTTGGTAAGGAGTCATTGAGAGTTTTGACGGATGGTCAAAATTCCTGGAGGGAGAAGTGTCAATATCCGTGAGTCGTTTGATCCTGTAAAACTGCGAGGAGGATAAGGGCCAAGAGTCATTCAACACTAGAAAGCTCAGAAGAGATAGAGAGCCATCGATCTAAGAGAAGATTGAACCATTGACTTCTTTCATAGGAAGGAGACTTCGGGAAATTGGAAATTGGGAATCAGAAGGAATAAGGAAGATAACTTCCAAAGTTGAAAACGTGAAGTCTCGATTCACAAGAAAGGATCTAGACCGTTGAGTCATGGGAATTATCGGACCGTTGATCTAAGGTGATTGAAGTCAAGAGTTCAAACTTTGGGAGAAGGGAGGAGATCCAATTCACGAGTTTGTGAATTGTAAAGTCTCGTAGCACTTGGAAGAGTGGCCCCAGGTCATAGAGAAGGGTCATATTGGTGAAGGCTAAGGGAGGAGCTAGCATTCACTAAGCTCTATTTGGAGTTCGAAAGGTCGGAGAGTCGGGTTGACTCACAGCGGAATACTCGAGGTGACGAAGTGCGAAGCGCCTTTTGGTTAGGCCTATGGTCATCGTCAATGGTCACGTGGAGGGGAATATTGCACCTGGTGCTAGTTCACTCAGGTGGAGTTACATAAAAATACCTATGGTTTTAGTCATTGAAGGTTCCACTGGGGACCCAAAGGGCCATTCCGGCTCAGAGTCTTGAAAGATCCTAGACCAGGAGGTCATGCAACCCTTGGAGAGAAGGGGGTCTGCACCATATTTGAAGGTCAGATAGATGCAGATACTGTAGACAAGTGGTTTAATCCACTAGAAGGGTATTTTTATGTCCATAACTTTTCGAATACAGAAAAGATTACTTTTGCGCTCCTCAAAGTCGTTCCCCGTGTCAAAGATTGGTGGGAAACTTTCTATGAGGAAAAGGAAACAAAGGAACCTTCATTATTTACAGTCACGGCCACCTGGGAATCCTTCAGGGATGCTATTAAGGAACAATACTGCTCTTTCAGAAGTTATGATGACCTTTATACCAAATGGACCACACTTCGGCAAGAAAGACACCAAGTAGTGCCAGATTTCATAAATATATGCCATACCTTGCACACCAAGATGGATATCAAAGATTCAGAGCGACATATGGTTCTAAAGTATTGCGCTTCTTTTCATAGATACATCCAGACCGGAATGGAATTTCTGGACGTCTCATTTTTGGGCAGGACCTACCAATATGCCATCAAAATCGAGCAGAAGCTCAAACAAAAGATGTGGAAATTTGGGCCTGGAAACCCCTCACAACAAAAGCTAGGAAAGGGCAGCCCCAAACGACAAAACAAAGGAAAGAGAAAATATGGATAGTATTAGGACAACTTGTCCAAGACGAAAGAAAAGAAGGACATCAGAAAGATAAAGAAATACACCAGGAAGTGGTGCGACTTCCATAAGATCCCTTGGCATAACATTGTTGACTATCGCTCAAAGAAGTCGTTGGTGGCCGAAGTGAAAGCCTTTGAATCAAATGCGGGTTCTGACTCTGAGTCAGAACCAAAAAGGGGAATATGGATCATTGACATGGAACCTAGTGTCACTGTTGCTACCACCAAGCTCTAGCCTGGTGAACCAGACGAGCCAGAATAAGGAGAGCACCTCTTCCATTCACAAATGTGGGTAAAAGGCACCTCGCTACACATCATCGTTGATAGCGGTAGCCAGAAGAACCTCATCTCAGTAGAGGTCATCAAGTGTTTGGCCTTGCCAATAATGCCTCACCTACAACCCTACACCATTGGATGGCTCTGCCAAGAAAGGAAATGATCTCTACGTCAGCCAACAGTGTCGACTGTCGTACGAAATCAAGCCCTTCAAAGACGAGGTAGTGTTTGATGTTTCTTCTCTCGAAGTTTGTGATGTTCTTTTGGGCCAACCTTATTTATGGAAATGTCATGTTTTATATGAGTCTAGGCCTTGTAGTGTTATTATTACTTTAAACAGTAAATTGTACAGGATACCCGAGGCAGTCCCACCTAGTGCTATTTCCTTGATCTCTACTAAGAAATGTACGAAGGTCATCTCTTAGATGAGGAATTTTTTCTTCTTTGTGATTCATTCTCAGAATGAGAAAAAGATCACAACCACATCCAGGGTCTTTGTGGTCAACCTCTCCACATAGTAGAAGTAAGTAGATAAGGTCATGGAAGAACACTTAGATATTTTCTCCTCACCTACCAGGGTACCTCTGCACTTCCAGGTCAAGAAACCCATCGATATGACCCCCGATGCACCGCTTCCTAATGGGCCAATATATCCTTGCTCTCTATTAGAGAATGAGGAGATCAAATGATAGATTCAAGAACTGCTCCACAAGGGGCACATCCGTTCCATATCATCACCTTGTTGAAGCCTAATTGTGCTAGTATAAAATAAATATGGAACCTGGCGACTCTGCATTGATTACCGAGCTATGAATAAAATCACATTCATAAACCGGTACCTGATTCCCAGAATCGATAACCTCCTTGATCAACTCACGAGGGCTAAATACTTCAATAAGATTGATCTGAAGTCTGGCTACCACCATGTCCTGATAGAATAGACAGATGTATGGAAGACTGCCTTCAAGTCAAAGGAAGGCCTTTTTTAATGGTTGGTCATGCCCTTTGGTTTGACAAATGATCCAACCACTTTCATGAGGATGATGGACGATATCCTGTGACTATTCACCAATACTTTTGTAGTGGTGTATCTGGATGAAATTCTCATTTACAACAAGACTTGGGCCGAACACTTCCAGGATATTCAACAGGTTTTGCACATCATGCGACAGCACAAGCTATACGCTAACTTGGAAAAATGCTCCTTCGGAATGGATAGGTTCCATTACCTAGGCTACATCGTTGATCAGCATGGTGTACATGTGGATCCATCCAAGATCTGATTCATCCCATGACTGGCCAGCCCCAACCACACTCACTAAGCTTCGGAGCTTCTTGGGACTTGCCAATTTCTACCACAGGTTCATGTTGGGATTCTCACATATTGCATGGGCCCTCAGCCAAATAACTAGAAGTGGTGGTAAGGAGAAATGTGTGTGGGTCTAGTCCCAACAACAAGCGTTCTATGATTTGAAGCAGCTCTTGTGCTCAGCCCCAGTAATTTCACTACCAAACCTATAGTAGCCCTTTGAGATAAAGACAAATGCTTCAGACTATGCTATGGGTGTCGTTCTCACTCAACATGGCCACCCTGTGGCCTATCATAGTGAGACACTATTAGATGTTGTCTGTAAGTACCCTAATCACGAAAAAGAAATATACTCCATTGTGCAATCCTATTTCCAGTGGAGACATTACATTCTTAGGAAGGACATAGTCATCCACACTGATCATAAGCCACTGTAATTCATGCAAACACAAGGAAAATTGCAGAATGATCGCCATCAAAAGTGGTCCACATACTTGCATAAATTCCACCTCAACATCAAGTATAAAATAGGAAGCACCAACTGTGTTGTTGATTTCCTCAGCAGATTTCCAGTTGCGGCACTCACCACGGTGCTAGACTCTTGCGGCCATGAGACCTCTGGATGGACCCAACTCTATGAGACAGACCCAGACTTTGCCACCACCTACCAAATGTTGGGTGAAAATGAAGTTGTCGATAATTTCCATCTTTAGGATGGGTTGTTGTGTCATCTAGGCCATATCTGTGTTCCATCAAGTGAGCGAGTGAAGCTGATATGGGAAGCCCTATATAGTAGGTGGTAGGACACTTCATCATCGAAAATAATGTGGTGATGGTACATAAACATTTCTACTAGATGAAACTTCAACATGAGGTCAACAAGTATATCAGGTCCTGCACTGCCTGCGCAATTGCCAAACTGACCACTAGGAAACATGACCTATACACCCCTCTTCCTACTCCTGACAGGCCATGGGAATCCATCTCAATGGAATACATGTCGAGCCTCCTATCAACCAAGCGAGGAAATGACTGTGTTTTTTTTGTTGTTGATCGCTTTTCTAAGATGGCGATTATGGTTGCCTACAAGAACATCACAATAGAGGCCAGTGCCAAGCTCTTCTTTGAACGAGTTTGGGTAGATTTTGGAATCCCACAAACCATTGTCTCAGATCGGGACAATCGATTTCTCAACACATTATGGTCAAGTCTTTGGTCACTCTTGGACACCAATCTCACCAAATCCACGTCCTTCCACCCCTAGACAAATGGCCAAACCAAGGTCGTAAATCAAATGATTGTGCATATCCTTCGCATGTACAATTCCAAGAAGCCTCTCACATGGGATGATATCCTTCCCTATGTCCAGCATAGCTACAACCGAGCCATGCATATATCAACTGACCACAACCCCTTTCAGGTGGGGTTGGGATTCCAACCATTGGGTCCCATAGATGTTTCACTTCCCCTTGCGGTCACCTCGACCGACTCATCTACTGCTCCAACTGAAGCTGACAAAACCACCTGGTTCATTGAGCAGATCCAGCACATCCGCCAACAGATTTAGGATATCCTATAGAAGTCCAATGACAAGTACAAGCAATGCCATGATCAACATCGGGTGCCAAACAAGTTTCAGGTGGGCGACAAAGTTTGGTTTCACTTGCAAAAAGAACGACTTACATGACCCCATCAGAATCTTTTCCCACTCCATTATGGGTCATAGACCATCACCAAGGTTGTGGGGGATAATTCTTTTGAGCTCAACATTCCTCCTTTCCTTGGCCTGCACCCAATGTTCAATGTGGATCTCCTTCACCCTTATTTACCACCATTATTGGACACCTCAGAAATAACAGAACAACTGACACCAACAGAGCTCAACCCTGACTGTATACAAAAGGCATCCAATGATCAGATTGTGGATACATATATCAAGGTCACTCGATAGCAAAGGATCCAACTTTATTGAGTCATTAAAGTAGGGCAGCTCTTGCCCCAAGGCAAGTGGCTCACTCGAGGCCAAATTCAATAGAAATTTTCTCATCTGATGGGGGAACTCAACGCAGTGGAGACCATTACTTCCTAAGGAGGTAGGATTGATCGAGGTGGATGTTGGTGGCCACCTACCTTTTCCAACTGGCTCAAAACAGTTTTCTGACAATTTTGGTAACTTACTATTTTTAGCAGTTTTTCGGGTCCTGAAACTTCTAGAGTCGTTTTGAGGCCCTAAATGACGTTTTTTGGGAAAATGGGGAGAAAAATTCCCTTTCCTATGTTGTTTCCCCCAAAATGAATCTCCTCGATGATACCTTTTCAGTGGACTATCATGTGCCTAAAACTGAGATCGTATGAAAAATTTACGACCCCGAGAAGTTGATGTACTAACTTACCCAAACGGGGCCCACATGACGTTTGGCGCTTCATCTCCTAGGGTTAGGTTTTTGGATGTCTAGGATTTTTGGCATTATTGTTTATTGTAAAAAGGCCTTCAGAGCCTCATTGTAATCATCTTCTTGCGAATGAGCACAACTGTCACATCTCTTCTCAGATATAAGCCACCACCATTCCAGCAAGCTTGTTTTCCGTTGCATTTTACAGTTTCAGCTTATTTCCTTATTGAATAGAAAACCAATTTTACTGTATCTCTATTATTTTGTGTTAAGAAACTGTTAATAATCTGTAGTCATTTCATTTTTCTCATAAAATATGGATCATCCATTCATATTTCAAAGAGCTCAAACTTCCATTCGAATACTAAGCATATACAGCTCATGTACCATTTCATATGATCCATCTTGGAAGATGGACATTTGAAGTTGGAAAAGATACACACTAGCCAGAATCTTGCAAACAAGTTAACAAAGGGATTAACCAGGGAGAAACTCAGTTCCTTATTAGTTTTAGTTGGTCTTGAAGCATGAAGGTGAAGATGTGAAATTTTCCCAATCCAAAAAGGATCATAGTCCAACATATACAACAACGATGGAGTTTTTTAGATCAGTCTCCAAGTGGGAGATTGTTGGTTGTGGAGCCTGATTATCTTCCTGATTCAGAGGCCTTTGTTTTCAGTCATGTTTATACCCCATGAAGATTTTACACCTAGGAATATTGTACACTCATCCACATGGAGGAGTGCAGGGGGGCTTGCCCCTCTTGCCAGGTTTGGGGGAAAGCGGGTGCCTGAAGGAAAATTTTCCTTGTAAATGTATATTGTAATTTCATAGTAAATCTGGTCCATACATTATAAGGTCGCATATCAGATGGTAGAAGTAATGTTAGGGTTTTTTTCTCTAGAAGGCAACCCTATTTTATGAGGGAAATGTATTGCGGCTATGTATCAATTGCAAATATTGTATTCTGGGAGAGGAGACTGTGAGAGAAGGAAGAAGAATTTGCAATAGGTCTATTGTAGTTTGTATCCCTTCATTTGATGGATAATAATAAAGCAAGGATCTGGAAATTTCTCTGGTGGACATAGCCCACACTGGGTGAACCATGTATATCTTTGTCTCTATTTTTTAATGTATTTTCTTTGTTTTATTTCTGCATTTGTTTTATTATATTGCTCTGTGATCTTGTTTTTCTAACATATGTATTATATTCTTCTTGGAGTGATAAAATAACCTTTAAAAATAAAACATTTAAGGGTTTATTTTATGATTGTATTTACAACAATGATTCTTTCTTATACCACTTTTAAAAAAAATATGTTTTAATCATCCAATTTTAGAATAAGTGTTATTGGTAGCATTTATTTTCAATTTGATGGTTGATTTTTAGGTTTTGGTTTTAATGGTACCAACTGTTAAGAATAATATTTCAAATGAGCTATAATTTTAATGTTTAGAATATTTTTTTTACTTTAGGTAACATCACTTTTTTATTTTGGTGTTGATTTTAAGGTTTTTATGAGCAACTATATGAGTTTTGAAGGCCATGCTTGAAAAATGTTGTAATTTTAACCTGGGTTAGAAAAAATGGTGCTACTAGTAGCACCATTGTTTCATCTAGGGGTTGATTTTCATGTTTCTTATGCAACAATATGGGTTTTAAGGGTTAGAGTTCTTGTTTTGAGGTCACATTTCTTGTTAAGTCGGTAACTTTGTTGAAAATGTTGATTGCATGTATGGGTCCTCACCTATGTAGATGATGCAGGAGCATCCACACCTCAACAAGTGAGCCAGCTCGTGGAGCAAAGAAAAGACAGCTGGAGAGCGCCAGCATTCAAACTTTGAAATATTTTGATATTGGGTGCGCCAAACATTAATACATTGGTGTAATGAAGCGCACTTGTACACAGTAACGGACCTTGAGCAGATAAGCTCTCGTCCTTAGGTAGTTGAGGCATTTATTAGATTTAATGCAAGTAGATAAATTAATTAAGTCTAGATTAGACAATTTTTCTTTTGAGAGGGAAAACGGAATATAGGCACCCTCCTTTGTATTTGTATTCATAGTTCATATCATCAGCATTAGCATTCAGGAGCAAGAGAGAGAGAGCAAAGCAGAGAACTAGTGAAGAATCCCCATGTACAGATATTGAATTAATAGGAAAGCTTTGATTCAATTCCATGGCTGTGATTATTCTCTGTGTGTTGTTGATATTATGTTGTTGCATACTTGCGTCTGTTTATGCCTTCGTTGTATATGTTGCATATGTAATTTCATGGCACATTAGAAATCTGGGAGAGAGGCGAGAATGAGCTTCAATTGTTTCTCTGTCTGAGCTGGGAGATTCCTGCATAGAGTGCAGTGAAATTCCTCCGCATAGAGTGCGTTGAGGAGGCTCAACAGGTAAACTCTTATTCTCCTCTACCGGAATTGTGTTGGGTTATTCGAACCATGTAGGTGAAGTGCAGGTTAGATTGAAGTCACAGGGGCGAGCCTGAGATAAAGGAGAAATGACTGCTATTATCAGGAGGACATAGAGTCTGGCTGAGTTCAACCCTTGAAAGTGGTTGGAGGCCGAGCGTAAGCAGCTTACGCAGAAGTCTTTGAAGAATCAGAGTTGGTGAAGCTCAGGTGGAATAGTCCCTTGTGATTTCCGGGAAAGGGGACCAGGAGAAGTTTGAGCAAGAAAGGCTTAGAGCAGGAGGTTCCTCTAGAGGAAGAGAATCGACGACTTGAAATCGTCGTGGAAGGTCACGAAGATCCGCAGACCGTCGGATCGTGGATAGGTTGCGTGGGATTAAATCCTTTGGCGCAGAAGGGTGGAACCAACGCCCATCAGGGTTCGGCATTCGATGCTTGACGAGGCAAGTTGCATGCACGTCGAAATCGCGAGTCACGATTTCCCGAATCAACGGGATTCATTGATCAGAGCAGGAACACGTGGTGCACGATCCCGAGGAGTCGAAGAATCAGGATTCGGCATTCGGGGTTTCCAACAGCAAGGGAAACTTGTATCGTAGATTCGCGATCCGCGAAATCCCGAAGGCGACGTGGCAGAGTGGGACCCCGAAAGATAGTGGAGTACAGGTGGCATTGTATCGGGGAATCAGTACCCCGGTACTCGGGGTTTGAAAGTTCAAGCCGTTGACATCGCGGATAGTGATTTCCCGATAGGGAAATCCCCGACATACAAGTGTTGACCGTTGACCATTGGCATTCGGGGTTTGGAGTTGCACGGGATTGTGCATACAGGTTCGCGATACTGCGAAACCTGACTTCCCGATTCGCGAAGGGGAGATCGCCGAGGAGATAGCTGTGGGTAGCGAGAACTCCCGAGAGGAGTTGGAAGAGCTTTGACTCTTCGGGCCAGAAAAGAGAAGGTCCTGGTGGAAGCGGTTGCTGCCGAGAGCAGGTTGTGTCAGTAGACTTAAAGTAAAAATGAGTTAAGAATCTGATAAAGAGATTACATTGGATTGTGGTACCCACGAAATAGGGCTTCTCGATTGCTAGGTGAGTTAAGCACCAACATGCGAACAAAAGGATGGAATCATTGCAAATCAAAATCCACAGAGATACGCGTCAAGTGTTTCATGAAACTAGGGTTTTGTAAAAAATGAAAACTAAATGATATCATATTTCAATTGCAAGAATGAAGAAAATGCACCAAAACGTCAGGGCATCGAGACAATGGTCCAGCAACATATAAATATGGAATCCTACCAAATATTTAGGGTTTTTTGTGCCATGGTTGAATAACCAAAAAAGGATTTTTCAAAGAGAAGAATTGAAATTTTAACTAAGAGTGGGTTAGCACAGAAACTTATAGAAATGTATATGCAAAACGTAGGAGAAATTCTCTGTTCTCAATATGGAAAGGACATTATTTTTGAGGTAGAAAATGGTGGAGTTGAAGATATTATTTGGCAGGTAGAAGCTGACAATTTTACTACTCTTCATAGAGCCATAGAAGATGTGGGTGTTTTCCCTTGACTAAGTGATGAAGAAGGCACTCAAAGTGATGAACATGTATTTGCCACTCCAATAGGAAAATAAATGAGTTGATATTCAAGTTTCATGTACCTGATGGTGTCAATTCTCCCTCATTTGTTTCTATTTTGTTGGATGTCTCATTAAATGGAAAGTGTAATATGTGGGCTCAAGGACACAGTGAGAAAGTTGTTTGTGTGTTCTTAGATTGTTCGGACTTGAAAATGAAAAACATGGAAATGTTTGAGCTTCAACCACTCATTGATGTTGTTTTGTTGAAGATCAAAAGTGATAAGAATGTTTAGGATGTTATACAGCCACATCCAACACACTCACAAGGCCATCAGACCATTTCCCCACTGGCTTATTTATGGCCATGACTTGAAACGATATTATATTCTATGTGCTAAATTGTTTTCAAGTTTTTATGTGCAATAATGTCATTTCAAGTTTTCATAAATTCCATTCGTGTCAGGGAGAGAGAGTTTTCATATATGAAAACGAATAATCATAAATAACATGACCAACATTCAATTATCTCAAATAATTAATTGTGCCTCAAAATTGCTAAAAATCAAGGTTTTGATTTAATCATGCAAAATCCAACCATAGCCATGGTGTCAGATCCACACATAAAAAGGGGGTTAGCAATTAAATAATTGCCACATTCAAGTTCAAGAAGGCCAACATGTACAAGAGCATCCCGGGTTAGTTGTTCCACAAAATCAAAGAAAATTATAACAAAGATTTGAGGCGAAAACCTAAAGAAGGGGGATCATACGGTTCCCTTCCATGGTCGACCACAAAGAAAATTCCATCAGATCACAGTCATGGATGGTAATGGATGGAATTAATATTATTTCATAATATAAATAACACACAAAGATCCACAAGACTGCAATTGATGAGAATGCCATGTGTATTAAGCCAAATATTTTGTAGGAATTCCAACAAAAC
>SNQJ01S0154317.1:0-12323 GCA_010110895.2 Picea sitchensis
TCACTAATCTACCGCTGAAATTCACTTGTAAACCTTGGTTATTGTTCTACTTGTTATTGGCTAATTGTTGGGCGGTTTACTTGTTGATTTCTGTGGCTAGATATTGCTTCTGTAGAAATTGTTTTCTACAGCCACTTGGATGGATGTCATAATAAATTTATGATAACATCATATAACAACCACTAATCACCACCAAAGTCTTGCTCTAATCATTCAAAGTCTCACTAGTCATTGCTAGCTTTATTTATGATATCTTGTACTAGATTTTGGATGGTTAAATATGTAGCTATTGATATCTTATATCGCTGATATATATATTTCCATACTGCTTCAATTTGGGAAGGCAAGGGTTCTTGCTTGATCCCCTTTTGTTTAAGGCTTGTATATCTATCACTTGTCTTGTTCTGGGTAGGTTTAACACTGTTTTGCAGGTACTCTATACTTGACAACCATTCTCCATCTACAAGAATCAATCTCAAGCCTTAGTCCTTCTATCATTCTTACACTTTCCATATCAATCCCCCTAGGGTCACCAGGATTCCTTCCTTGTGGTGGTTTCATCATCACTAAAGTGAGGGGAGTGTCTATCTAAGGTGACAATGGGTAGGTACTCCCATAGTTGTCACACTTCCGTGGATTGGGTTGGGATTTTCCCAAGCTACAGATTGTGTGATAACAAGGAATATGTAAATTGTTTGTAGAATTTATGTGATCATACAAAAAAAGACTAGACAAAACCATTTTCTTAAAATTGCTTAAAACCATGAGGATTATTATACTACTTCATCTCATCTACTAGGAATTGAAAAAATAAGTAGTATAATAGTGGGTGCGCTCCATTTCATGGATCACAAATGTCATTTTCCAAGGAAATCCAATCTATGATCACATTGTCCTTCACTCTTCATTCCAACGATGATATTCAGCCCTGAATTATGCTAGCAAGAGTGGACATGAACACTAAAATTTTGAATGGTGCATTTGTAAACAATTTACTTACTTTTACCATCTTTGAAAAGAAAGTCAAACACATTATGATTTGATTATCTTGCATTTTCATTTTTTATTAACTACACCTTTCACTATATTTAAAAACGCACCTCAAACACCATTCCTAGATTTACTTTCATTTCAATGTTATTGAGATATTAAAAAAAAACAAACTCTTATGTGATCGAAGATCTCGAGTAGAGTTAAAGTTAAATTAAATTTAGAGTAGTATTAATGCATTTTTATTTTGTAATAATTTTTGAAAAAATTAAATTAGAGAAATACTCCAACTCGACCATGTACAAGATAATAAATCAATTGTTTCATGGTTAACAACAGATGTTTATCAATGATGTTATCTTTCTAATAGATTGAGAAATATACATATCATAAAAACAACGAGATGTAGTTTGATTAAAGGTAAATGCATTCACTTAGAGAATAAAAAATAGAAGGTTGGGTAGGTCACTCGTTTGACTCTCTTTATCTCCTTGGGACAAGGTGCTTGGAACTTGGGTATTGGTAGTTTACCTTGGTTACCACTTGTCTACAATGGTGATATCTCTGGGAGTAACCCTGTTTGGTTATTAGGGAAAAAAGAGCATTAAAAGAGATGTAGATTAATTAAAGGTAAAGTTATTATATTATGTTTGGCTGGGTGTTTAATTGGATATGATATACGAGATTGTGTATGCATGTAATGGAATTATCAATTTAATGAAATTATATTAGTGAAGTGAATGAATGGTATATATAATAAT
Source organism: Picea sitchensis (assembly GCA_010110895.2). Classification (NCBI taxonomy): domain Eukaryota; kingdom Viridiplantae; phylum Streptophyta; class Pinopsida; order Pinales; family Pinaceae; genus Picea; species Picea sitchensis. Next base: position 1,752 of record SNQJ01S0154317.1, read on the forward strand.
AATAATAATAATAATAATAATAATAACATGTATACATGTATCATCAAATTTCTTTATGGCATCATGGTTCTCGAGTCAAATACTCAAAGTTGGGTCAAGCTCATGATGCAAATCATGCCTTCGTTATTATTACCATCCCTTGTGGAATGCTGTGTCCACCTTATGATAATTAGTGCATTGTTAATGAATTAGAGCATCAAATGTACAAATAATTGTTATAAGGGAGCACAATATTTCTTACAAGGAATTGGTAGAGATTATAATAGTCCCCACATAAATTTGTAGAGCCATTAGATTTCTATGCACTACTTGTTCTAAAAATGGGTTGAAGCAGTTTACACCAACCAATGGTTTAGGCAGACATGTATCACAAGGATGCCATTGTTGCGGAAAGGAAAAGTGTCTGATTATGTAATGTTCATTGACATAATGACTTATGCAAGGGTCTATGTTCATATCAACCACCTCATGAATTATAAAAATGGTAGAGACCACATATTCATAGTACATGGTGCATCTCACATAACTTGAAAGTGTTATTATTCACAATTAGGTTTGAACATGAAACCTTTGTTATATTACTAGAGTCATGTTACAAAATAACTTGAGTATGTTTCTTGATGTATCTTAACATGAAATAACATCCTCTCCATCATGCCTACAAAATACTCATGATAGTCACATTCTCCCACATAAATTTCAATTTTTTTTCTCTTCTCTCTCTCCTACTAGCCTCTACCTTTAGTTGATATTGTGTCAAAATAGTTGATATTGGGGTGTGTCCCCAACGTTACCCTTTTCCATATTGTTAGTTGTGTAGGACACATGTCCATGACCATGCCACAACTTTCTATATATGCACCTTATAAATTGATGCATCAGTACTATAATTGTGAGAATTGTAAACTATTTCCACATGAACTTTTTGTCCGAGGTTTGCTTTGATCACATGGTGTTATAGAGATAAATTTCATTGGTTTGTGTTGTGAAACTTATTATGATCATAGCACTCTATGTAAACTTATACACCATAAGTTTTGTGTATTAAAAATTGCAAGATTGCTATGGTTTCAACAACATAGTAGGCTTTGTAAGGTTTCAGGTTCTTTAAGTGAGTGGGACTTTCCAATTTGTCATCATTGAATTGGTAGTCCTTTACCTTTAATGGTTTGGCATGCCCTGAAACTCTACATCATATCTACGGATGGAAAATGAGCATGCTTATATCATGGTAATCAACATATTTAAGCCTCTATATATGTATACAACTAGACTGCTTATACCCTTTGAGTCTTGCTCTAATGTCAATCCTCATTACATTTGGAGTGATGGCACATGTTCCTTCTTCTTTTTCTTATTCATAAAATTGTACCAACATTTATTTCAATCCTTATTGCAATGAGAGTGTTGGAACATGTGCCTTCTCCTTTTTCTCCTTTATCATATTGTACCAACATTATAATGAAATTATCTCTATGTTTATGCTTTGTTATGTTGGGTAGTAATAAAACAAAGCCAAAAAAGGATTGGTGTGCCATGCTCTTTGCGATTTTTTTTATGAAAGTGTTATGCTTGTGCCAAGTTTTGTTTGGTAATAACAATCTACCATTTCCTATTTACCTTACTTGAGCCTTTGCTCTTCCCAAAGCCAACAATTTAAAAATGACACCCATCAACAAATGCATTGGTAAATTTAGGTTTTAATAATTTTGCTTTGTTGTGTATGGGTTTATATGGACTATGAATGCTTGTGTTCCTTGGTTTTAGCACTACAAGCACCATGTTTTGTTGTGAACATTAAAATCATATACTTAAACTTTGATAATTTCATTTTGTTTATTCATTGTCATAGACTTGATATGTTTTTTTCATTTTCCAATCTTCCTGAAAGCAATATTGGAACAAGAGAAGAAGAGATAATGGAAAAATGGCACCATCGCATTCAAAGCAACTGACCCATTCACTATTACAGATCTGACATCATAAACAAAAAAAAAACTATAAATCATGGAAAAATGTGTTGAACAAAAACTTGATGAACAAATGAAACATGGAAAGATTGCAAAGAAAAACAAAGAATGATATCTCTTATGGACTTCCCAACATGTATTTTTGAACATCATGGCCATATACATGCTATCTAGTCTTTTTGAAAATGGATCAATTCTTTGTACGACATAACTACATACATACTACTTGTAGTGAATCATATCCTAACATTCATACTATTTCATTCCTTGATGGACATATTTGTAATCGAGGTCATAAAGAAAATAATGGACATCGATTCTCCAAATAGAATAATATGGAATCTAGGGACCAACCTAAGTCTATATTCTTTGTTGTCATGCCCCATATTATTATTAAATAAATATAATAACAATAGTAAAGAAGTATAATAATTATCATAAGGGATCATAATAAAGTATTAAAAATAAATATTTGGGTAATAAAAGAAAATGGTAAATAAGTAACTGTAATTTATGGAGAAACCCTACAATATAATAAAGAATTAAATAATAGATCTTAAGGCTCAGGTTATTTACCTTGTATGGATACTATATAATGAAGGAGAATAAGGATAAAATGGCATCTCATTTTTCTTGGGCAATTTAAGGACAAGGCTAAGAGGATATGACATAATAGTGGATTAAGGGCTTGGGAGCTCTCAATCATGATAAATGAGGGGTTGGTTGGGAGGAGAGTAATCTCCCACAAGTTTTTGCATCTTGCGAGGTGGAGTATTGGAGTGCCACGGGTAATTTGATTCCTCCAGCTATCAGGTAAGTTACTTAACACACTCTCCTTTTTATAATTTAGTAATCATACGTCCTGTATCTTTACCTCTATTGGTAATAGCTATCAATTATGGTGTGTTTATTTATGTATTAGATTTTGGGTCTTGACATATGGTATTACAGACATATTTTCAACCCTTCAGGCCTATGGGGCTTCCCAATTAGTTTTTTAAAAAAAGATTTGACTTATTTCCACTCTTCATCCCCAATGAGATTTAAGAAAAAAAAACACTAGACTATAAATGTAGAATTGTTGATCTAGAAGACAGATCTAGAAGAAAGTTGGAAAATTAATATGAAATGTAGATATGAAATATAACCTCAAAGGAAATTGGATCAACAACATTTCCCTTTCCTGAAGGATCTAATGGTTGTCTATTGGTCGTAAGTCAAATAGAATAGTCAATCGATGGAGTTGAACCTTAGGATTACTAATTAATAGATTTGGAGATGTTTGAGAATAGGGAAAATATAAAATTTTGAGCAAATCCTTTATAATTGATTTCAAGCAATGGATCATTGAGCACAGGACCAATCTACCAATTTGCAATGCAAAGTTATCTAAGTGTATGGTTTGCATGAATATGATCTGCACGTGAAGCTGATCAATTAGGGTTTAATAATAATATGGGGCATGACATACTCCCTCCCTTCAAGGAAATTCATCTTGAAGTTAGATTTTATATCTTCCACATCACCCTTTGTTGAACTAGTATAAGGCCACTAGCCACAACATGCATCAAAAGATTTGAGGAAGTGTGAGAAACACTCTAGCAGTTCCTCCCAACTTTCAAAAATGGGCTTAAAACTTACTGTATCATTGGTTGATGTAATCTTATGGTGTATTGACCAAATTTCATCTTTCGAGTTCTAAACATATCTTGTATAAGTTTAATAATAGGTAATTGATCTTCTATTCATGCACAACTTGCCTTTTACTCCAAGATTTTGTAGTATTAATGTAAACCATGAGATGACACCTTAGCATTAACAATATGTGAATGGATAGTTTATAAAAGGAAACCATTCAAGCATATCGAAATATTATTTGTTCAACATTTCTCCGAGGACATCACCTCTTAAAGTGGGGGGTAAGAATTATGATGACTTAGATTGATACATGAGGGTATGTGAGAAATGAGTTAACAAGAGGGTGTATCTCAATGGTTAGTAGAAGTATTAGTAGACAAGTAAGGAATTATGAAATTCCATAAGGAGAAAGGGAGAAACACTTTATCATAAAGGAAATATTCTCCTACCTTAGGATGTTATCTAGTGGAAGAAACATGAATGATGATTAAAGGACATGACTTGGTGTTAAGATATGCACTTGCAACTGAGTACTTTTTAGTTTATAGNGAGAAAGGGAGAAACACTTTATCATAAAGGAAATATTCTCCTACCTTAGGATGTTATCTAGTGGAAGAAACATGAATGATGATTAAAGGACATGACTTGGTGTTAAGATATGCACTTGCAACTGAGTACTTTTTAGTTTATAGACCTTCAAATATGAGGAAAATAGATATGCGATATGTTGAAGTCTTAGAGATTGATGTGCAAAGACCTAGATTGGAAAGTAAGAAGTTTGTATGCCAATGGATAAAGATAGGGGCTCTAGATGATGGGGGATTATTTGAAGGATAACAATGTATTTCGATAAGGAGAATATGTGAAAAATTTAGCTTGATGATAGGGTGAATATACATATTTAGTAGGAATGACAACCTTCTTGTTGAAAAAAAGAGGAAATGATAATCATGAAACATTTTGTATCAGGATGATCACATGGAACTCATAGTATTAATAATCCTTTGATGGATATTTTGATTATAATTCTTACATTAGATGTGCTAGATGGTATTCCTCATATAGATAATAATGCAAGTTGGTGCCTTGATTTTGTTGATGAATCATAATAATAATGTCCATGATGTTTTATTGCTTGTATGCATTATGTGTTGGGATAATTATTATATTCACGATGTTATGCTAAGAGCCTATGGTATTTACATATTATGTTATGTCATTCCATTTAATTATGTTGATGAAAGGCTATGATGGTATCTCCTGATGTGATGACATCGTGTAATCACGTGGAAATTTTGTTATGATGTTTTATGATGACATTGTTGAGGGGTCAAAATTCCCTTTGACTCAACAATAGGAATTGTACCCATCGATGAGGCCCAATTAGACTCTTCAGCGTTTAATGGTAGTACAATTCTCCAGATCACTAATCCGACAAGTTTCGATGGGATTTAATAATGATATATCTATGTACCTTCCAAATATTTCCTCCTAATGAATCAATTCTCTTTTTGGGTTTACAATGTTTTATAATGTATTGAAACAAAAAAATTGATCTATCTGGGGGAGACTGGGCCTTGGGATAACCTTTGTGCCCCGATATGAAAGAAACAACTATGTCAAGTGTAGGTTAGATATAATACCATCACTTTGCTAGACTATTAGATGTTATTTGAGAGAAAGTTTGAAAGAGAATATGCATGCAATATAATAGAGGCTAGAAAATAATTTCACCACACCTTACCACACATCACATGTTAAACATTATTGATTTTCTTTCATCAATTTGAAATAAAGAAATGCAAGGTATTCTAAGATAACTTAAGAAATAATCATAACATATCTTACTCAACACGGAAACAAATGTAGAGTCGAGAATGGAAACAATCCACAGGTTCAATCACATCCACGCTTTGAATGAAAAAATTTCTTCTGGTTCTATGAAAAACTTCCAAATTCAATAACCTTTGTCTGAGAAATAGTTCGCTTACAAAATAAAATCCTCTTTTCTATGAAAAAACCATCACCCCCATTGATACATGGCCAATATATTTATTTATAAAATTAAATTATCTAAAAATAACTACTATGTTGAGTATTATCAAGTAAACAAAAGAAAAGTGGACTTAATCCATGTGCCCCTCTCATGTTATCTCTGGTCATCTTGATGTTCTACTGTAGCAAATTGTTCCTCTCATATTCTGACCACTAGAAGAAGAGTTCTTTGCATGTGTTGGCATAAGGAAACATGTGTTGGTCCATTGGTGCGCTAAGGATATATTTCATCTCCACCACATGTTTCTTGTATTTATCCAGCTTGGCACTTAGTCGCTGCAAAACTGTTGATGCTTTGATTGGGGGCTTCATGAGCTTCTTCATCTGTCCTAGGATGAGGGTTGATATTTGAGAAATTTATGTTTCAAACGCCTAGTCCAGTTCAGTGTGTTTCCTGACTATGCTATGAAAATCTATGAAGTCCTCAAGTTGGTCGAACTTTGGTAGGTGGATATCCCTCATTTCCTTATTTATTTTCTTCCAACTCTTCACACATTCTTCCCATGTTTCTTACATCTTCCGATGAGGCTTTTGTACCATTTTCATCCAATATTCCACTGCCTTGTGTATTTTGGCGATACTGTAATCTGTGAGTACCCAAATACCATTTTCTTTTGTGTCTCAGCTTGTCTACACTTCTATGATGTACTTGATCTGCTCCAAAGCCTGATATGCCTTTTCATACCAGTGTTGCATATATTTGTAGGTCACCAATCCCATAAGAGTATCTTCCTGGTAATCTACTATCTAGGCCATGAAGAGATCTCTTTCTGATTTGAACTGACCATACACCTCCATGAAATCACCTTTAAGAAGTATTATTGCCTTAGTGGTGTCCTGATAATACTCCACTTGATGCCGAAGATGCTCTAATTCCTTTCTCATGGCAGTAGCTTCTCATTCATCACTTTTCACTATATCTAAGGTGGCATCAGTTATATCCATCCCAACTCCAAGCAACTATCTCACCTTGGTATTCTCTGTATCAAATAAAGTTTCTTCTGTGGTTACATGCATATTATTATCTAAAGTGAACCTCCTTCTTTTGACAATTATTTTCATCACCACCTTCTTTTCTTATCATAAGAGATATCCTGCACATAACCAACCTCGTCAACAGGTTCAATAATTTGTTGATCTCCCCAATATAGGGAACTTCCCAAGCTCCTCGACATATAGAAATTTTCCATAGCAGGTTCCTCCCCCTTTTCCACAGTAGGCACTTGACTGTTTCCTTCTTTTGTTAATGTCTTCTCTTGCATGTAAGTTATAGGTGATTGCTTTGTATTGCTAGTTGTCTCTCTCAATTATTCAGAGGCAATGTCCCATGTGAGTTTTGGTGATGAAGCTCTTTGTTGGTAAATTCCATCTGGTGGTGTTACTGTCTGAGGTGATGAATTACATGGAAATTCTGTAGTCTCTATATTTTTTGTTGATGGGACATTGCTTTCTTTTTGTTCATATATCCCTTATTGTTATTCTCTAAATATATTTCGTGTATTATGTTGTTCATTACAAGTATCCCCATCATTATGAGGTGACCTTGCCTCATCTAAAGGTTGTGTTTTTAGTTGTGGGAAAGTCACACTATCATGGGTGTTCCCAATTGATATGTCCCTTCTTTCTGGATTTTGTAGTGGTCCTTCTAAGGTTGGGGCAGTCATTTCTCCCGTAGCTTCCTCATAAGTGATGGGTACTGGGCTTATGTAATATGTTTTTATTGTTGGTTCCCTTGACAATCTTTGGGGTGTTCTAGCTATTGTAGATTGCTCCACTTGGGTTTGTAGCAAAACTGGGTCGACCTGAGCAATGATCTCCTCTGGTGGAGTTGCTTCTCTACTATTTGTCTCTGCTACATGAGTGTCTATCTCAACTGGGAAAATCCTTGGAGGTTCTAAATTTTGAAGAAAAGGGATCTGACCCAACATTTGCATAAGCCTTTCTGCCTCAACGAGGAGCATTGTTCCTCTTCTTGATGAATCTACTGCTTCCAATACCCTGACTTCATCTCATGCTCTGATAGTTTCCTCTCCTGTATGCTCTATAGTTGCAAATTGTTCTTGCACCAACATAGCTTTAAACTTGGTAATTTCTGGGTTTTCTTTTCTTTGAAGAGCCTCTTCCTAGTCATGAGAATTTTCAATGAAGAGCTCTATTGGTATCCAGTTTTGACTATGTTTTTCCTATATTATATCACAAAGACCTCCATTTTCACACCCAGTACCACTCCCTTCTGGCCTTGTTATGACACATGTGACCCCTTTTTACAACTAAGTGGGCTACTCAAGGTATTCTTACGTTTCAAGTTATTTTTATGTATTTTGATACTTTAAATTAATATTGAAACTAATGTGGCTTGAGTTAGGTACTATTTCTATTTGAAACAGGATTTTCCAGTACCAGGTACCAGCTCGCACCCCGTGGAGATACCAACGAAGCTGCTAAAGATCCGCGCGATATGGCCAGAGTGGTAGACAATGCGATTTACATGATAGATTGAGTCATCACTCATATGCTGATTCAAGGCGAAATTTTAGAACAGAGTTGTTAGTATTTCATGACTCACACTTCGTGACACTGCGTGTCACGAAGATGTGAAGACCGTTTTTAACTGATTTCGAGTTATTTTCGGATCTGGAATCCATTTGAATTAATGTATTTTTTCTTTAAACTATTTTTGAGGAGGATCTATATAACCAGAGGATCACTCCTAAGAAACATTGGGTTATGTTATGTTATGATACACATTTCTGTTAATACAATCTGCCTTTGCGTTATGTTACTTTGCTGTTATACGACTTGAGTTATTTTTCTGAGTAAATGGAGCGTGAAGCATGAACAATGTTTGCGTAGAATGATTTGAGTAGTCTAGTTTTCTTTTCGGCGATTGCACCTTTTGGTTGGGCCCGCCAACAGGTTCAAGTCACTGTTTTTTCTCTGTATTAGAGTTAGTTTATTTCAGTATCTTAGGATTTGCATGCATGTTAGCTTATTTGAGTTTGGGAATTAACTTGTTCAGATTCTTTCTTAATTATTCTTCAACTGTATCATTTCCAACATATTAATATCTTTTACGTTGATGAGTGTTGAAAGCATGGTTGATTCCTATAGAATTTAAAGCATAGACTAGATTTGCTTCGTTTCCAGTTTTCAATCTGAATGTAGATTAAAGAGAATGGGAGTTTGAATTTACTTTGCTTTGGTTAGGATAGTTAGGTTACTTTGCTTGGTTAGGATAGTTAGGTTTCACTTGAATTAGAGGAAGCTTCCAGTACCAGTAGGGTAAGTAGGATATTTCTTTATTTTTCCTGTGAATAGATTTAGATTTATTTTCGATGTTTAGATTAAAAGGATTTTAGGAAATAATCTTTCTGTTATGGCTTAGATAGAAATAGTGATGATTAGATGATTAAAGATAGTGGTAGATAGTCTTGTGAAATCACATTAGAATAGAAATAGAAGTATCTGCACTTAAGCACATAACTGTTCTCTTTTGATGGATTAAATAGGCAATGATAAGTTTCAAGGTAGTCATTAGGATTCAATTTCTAGAGTGAGTTTGTGTTTTCTTCTAAGATTAGTCTTTAGAATTAGAATCTTACCCGCACATACAGTGTAGCAGCTCTAAGTTCACTTACCCTGGTTTGACAATTCAGTGTTTTTAGGTCATTAAAATCTTTAATATAGAAGCCTGACATTTTTGGCGCCGTTGCCGGGGAGCTGTTTAAAAGGTAAGTTAGATAGTTGTTTTGATTAGTTTTAGAATGCACTTAGTTTGGTGTGGTATGTTAGTAGGTTGATGATAGGAGGAGCTGTGGAAACAAAAGGGTGAGAACCGATATATCAGTTATCACAGGTACTCTGAAACTCAATCTTAGTTTCTTTTTCTTTAATTTAGCATGAATTCATGAGAAATAGAGATCATAGAGGTAGATTTAGGGGAAATTTAAAACAACAAAAAGGAGAAACCTCCACCCAAAAAGCGATAGAAACTGAGACTGAAATTCTGGTTGAGGAAATCATAGAACAAAACCTAGAACCAGGAAACACCATACATCAACAAACTCAAAATCCTGATGATCCAGCCCTAGATGATACAGTCGAACCAGAGAAAATACAAGCTCTTCTCGGGAACCCTAACTCTGTAGTTTCACAGATAACAACTGCAACTGTGGAATCAAAGGCCATAGGATCCTCAAAACAACCAATAGGAGATAACAATCCTGACAAAAAGAATCCAGAAAGGTGGGATTTCACACCCTCACCAAAGAAAGATCGAATTGCATATATAATTCTTGGTAATCCTTTTAACATGGGAGAAAGAGGGAGAGACTTACATGGGGAACTTCATATTGAAAATGAAGGAGAAGAACAAGCAGAAAATGAGTTAACACCAGAAACCACCTTTGGGTTTCCTATTTTGGATTTAGTCCAGGATGTCAATATGAAAAATATCCCACTTTCAGCACTACCAACCTTCCATGGGAAAAATAGTGAAGACCCAGATGTCTTTCTTTTTGAGTTCGACATCCTATGCAGGAGTTATAACTATATCCAGGATGCACATAAACTGAAATTATTTCCTGCCACTCTGAAAGATTCTGCATTACATTGGTTCATGAGTTTAGGAGAATAAAACATTAGATCTTGGGAAGATATGAAGGCAAAATTTTTAAAGAAGTACCAGGACTATTGCAGAACCAAGGATTCTCGGAATGACATCTTCAAAATGCAACAACAAGATGAAGAAAGCCTTGAGTATTTTATAGAAAGATTTACCTATACCCTTCAAAAATCTAAATATAATGATCTCCAGGATGAAGCAATCAAGACTCTTTTCTTAAAAGGAGTTTTGGAGGAATATATTGATACTCTCAATTTAATGGCTTCAGGAGACATTTATCAAAAA
>SNQJ01S0154317.1:12373-22617 GCA_010110895.2 Picea sitchensis
CTAGACTATTAGATGTTATTTGAGAGAAAGTTTGAAAGAGAATATGCATGCAATATAATAGAGGCTAGAAAATAATTTCACCACACCTTACCACACATCACATGTTAAACATTATTGATTTTCTTTCATCAATTTGAAATAAATAAATGCAAGGTATTCTAAGATAACTTAAGAAATAATCATAACATATCTTACTCAACATGGAAACAAATGTAGAGTCGAGAATGGAAACAATCCATATGTTCAATCACATCCACGCTTTGGATGAAAAAATTTCTTCTGGTTCTACGCAAAACTTTTAAATTCAATAACCTTTGTCTGAGAAATAGTTCGCTTACAAAATAAAATACTCTTTTCTATGAAAAAACCATCACCCCCATTGATACATGGACGATATATTTATTTATAAAATTAAATTTCTAAAAATAACTATTATGTTGAGTATTATCAAGTAAACAAAAGCAAAGTGGACTTAATCCATGTGCCCCTCTCATGTTATCTCTGGTCATCTTGATGTTCTACTGTAGCAAATTGTTCCTCTCATATTTTGACCACTAGAAGAAGAGTTCTTCACATGTGTTGGCATAAGGAAACATGTGTTGGTCCATTGGTGCGCTAAGGATATATTTCATCTCCACCACATGTTTCTTGTATTTATCCAGCTTGGCACTTAGTCGCTGCAAAACTGTCGATGCTTTGATTGGGGGCTTCATGAGCTTCTTCATCTGTCCTAGGATGAGGGTTGATATTTGAGAAATTTATGTTTCAGACGCCTGGTCCAGTTCAGTGTGTTTCTTGACTATGCCATGAAAATTTGTGAAGTCCTCAAGTTGGTCGAACTTTGGTAGGTGGATATCCCTCATTTCCTTATTTATTTTCTCCCAACTCTTCACACATTCTTCCCATGTTTCTTACATCTTCCGATGAGGCTCTTGTACCATTTTCATCCAATATTCCACTACCTTGTGTATTTTGGAGATACTGTAATCTATGAGTACCCAAATACCATTTTCTTTTGTGTCTCAGCTTGTCTGCACTTCTATGATGTACTCGATCCGCTCCAAAGCCTGATATGCCTTTTCATACCAATGTTGCATATATTTGTAGGTCACCAATCCCGTAAGAGTATCTTCCTGGTAATCTACTATCTGGGCCATGAAGAGATCTTTTTCTGATTTGAACTGACCATACACCTCTATGAAATCACCTTTAAGAAGTATTATTGCCTGAGTGGTGTCCTGATAATACTCCGCTTGATGCCGAAGATGCTCTAATTCATTTCTCATGCCAATAGCTTCTCATTCATCCCTTTTCACTATATCTAAGGTGGAATTAGTTATATCCATCCCAACTCCAAGCAACTATCTCACCTTGGTATTCTCTGTATCAAATAAAGTTTCTTCTATGGTTACATGCATATTATTATCTAAAATGAACCTCCTTCTTTTGACAATTATTTTCATCACCACCTTTCTTTTCTTATCATAAGAGATATCCTGCACATAACCAACCTCGTCAACAAGTTCAATAATTTGTTGATCTCCCCAATATAGGGAACTTCCCAAGCTCCTCGACATATAGAAATTTTCCATAACAGGTTCCTCCCCCTTTTCCACGGTAGGCACTTGATTGTTTCCTTATTTTGTTAATGTCTTCTCTTGCATGTAAGTTATAGGTGATTGCTTTGTATTGCTAGTTGTCTCTCTCAATTCTTCAGAGGGAATGTCCCATGTGAGTTTTGGTGATGAAACTCTCTGTTGGTAAATTCCATCTGGTGGTGTTACTGTCTGAGGTGATGAATTACATGGAAATCCTGTAGTCTCTATATTTTTTTTTGATGGGACATTGCTTTCTTTTTGTTCATATATCCCTTATTATTTTTCTCTAAATATATTACCTGTATTAGGTTGTTCATTACAAGTATCCCCATCATTATGAGGTGACCTTGCCTCATCTAAAGGTTGTGTTTTTAGTTGTGGGAAAGTCACACTATCATGGGTGTTCCCAATTGCTATGTCCCTTCTTTCTAGATTTTGTAGTGGTCCTTCTAAGGTCGGGGCAGTCATTTCTCCCGTAGCTTCCTCATAAGTGATGGGTATTGGGCCTATGTAATATGTTTTTATTGTTGGTTCCCTTGACAATATTTGGGGTGTTCTAGCTATTGTAGATTGCTCCACTTGGGTTTGTAGCAAAATTGGGTCGAACTGAGCAATGATCTCCTCTGGTGGAGTTGCTTCTCTACTATTTGTCTCTGCTACATGAGTGTCTATCTCAACTAGGAAAATCCTTGGAGGTTCTAAATTTTGAAGAAAAGGGATCTGACCCATCGTTTGCATAAGCCTTTCTGCCTCAGCGAGGAGCATTGTTCCTCTTCTTGCTGAATCTACTGCTTCCACTACCTTGACTTCATCTCATGCTCTGATAGTTTCCTCTCTTGTATTCTCTACAGTTGCAAATTGTTCTTGCACCAACATAGCTTTAAACTTGGTAATTTCTGGGTTTTCTTTTCTTTGAAGAGCCTCTTCCTAGTCATGAGAATTTTCAATGAAGAGCTCATATTCATAACTTTCGTGGGCGTAAGGCCAATGTGACACTACTTTTCCTACGTGCTAGGGTACTAGCCCTCTGGAATCATGTCTTCGAAATCGACTTGTAGGGAACCTGTATTCCAAATGGCTCAAACCTTCTTGCTTAGCATGCGTGGTGTCATTGACTATATAATACCCAATGTGGAAACCGTAGGGTATACAATCCCTCTTATTATCCTTCATTAGAGAGGAATTGAAACCCTGTAAAATGGTTTGGTAGCATATTTCCCCCAACACCAAACGGTCCAGGACACAAGTGGGGAGTAGATGCAGGGAACTGGTAGCTCCAAAAAACCTTATATAAGTGTTATTCTCTTCCAGATACAAATGACCTACTTTGGATATCATTTTCTTTGCTACTACTGAATGTCTTGGACAATCTTGTATTAAAATAATAAAATTTACCCTAGATATGAACTCATCACATATCACAGCATAAAATTTATTATACTTGTTTTCCCATAGGATGTTAAAATACACATGTACATGAAACTCGACGACATGCCAACTTAGATTCATACCCGGGAAAACATTCCTCCTGCAGATCACATCCAACATGAAGGATGCCATGAAAAAGGATGGTGTTTCACCTTCTTTTGTTTCCTGATCCTTTTGAATAGTGGTGCTCAATGGATTTGAAATAATTCCCCCCTAGTTGAAACTACTTCCAGAGACCACGACCATATATGTCAAGGGCATCTAGGCTTCCAAAAATATTAAACAATCCTTTTCTGCATACAATCGAAATATCAACGCCATTAATTACATGTATGGTTCCCTAAGATCTATTGTGTTGTATCATCCATTGGTCATGTTTAATAATTTCTTATTCTCCCTCCACTTTGAAGCTAATAACTGGCTTGTGTTATGTCGCTCATAGAACTTAACCACAAAATCAATATTCAGTCTTTTTTCCAGGTCTCTGAGATTGTAATACTTTTGCACCTCTACCAGAAGGAAGAAACCAAAACATTCTCCTTCCATATTATATATTACACATTTCTCGGTTTCTGTATGGTCAATTATCCACCCTAGGATCTCTATGCAAGGAAGAACGAGAGTTCGACATGCCACCTTGTGTAAGGATGACCGTCTAATGTTTGAAAAAACTTGGTCATCAAATTCCCTGACCGATGGGACACTGTGAGGCGTAATATTGGGAAAATATTCCTAATGAATATTGTTATAGAGATCACCCCAAGGTGGAAGGAGAAACTTATATGCGGTGCTTGCCTTTGTATATCTGAATGTTGGATGTTGAACGAACTGCTTCTTGGTGGATATTTGAATCATGGGCTCTACTTTTGGTGCAAATTCCAACTCTCTTGCTATAGTTGGGCTCGATCCTTCACCAAATTCTGACTCTTTCCCTTTGGGTGTCCTTAGTGAGCTCCCGGGTACTGACCTTTGAGGAGGCATCTTTCCTGCATGATAACTCTACTATGAATCGCAAGCAATTATAGAAAATAACAAAAAAATTAGCGATGTATAACACCTGAAAAAGTCACAGTAGGATTCGATGTTTACCTTCTTTGCAGATAACCTGGTCTTATTATTTCCACTAACCAGCATTGCAGGCAGACTCCTCGGTGTTTTTTCTCTCCTTCTCTTGATCAAAAGGCAAGTTCCTTGAAAAAAATGTGAAATTGGAAGAAAAATGGCATTGCAGATTGAAATGTCTAGATCCCACAAACTTACGTTGTCACATCTAGAATTTTATTGGAGGGAGTACAACATGATCTTTGAAATATTTAAAAATTAAAACATGATCCTTGCCACGCTTGGTATTTAATGCATTGTGAGTTGATGGCATGGAGGCTCATTGTTTCTAATTCATTGGTGATTTCAGGTTTTGAATTGATCGACATGCAATATCGAGGATCAGGGTGATTCGTTAAGTGTTGCTTACATTTGACAACATCTTGTCAATGGCCATAACCATTTAGTGAGGGAACCATAAACAAGTTATTCAAGTTTAAAGGGTTTCAAGGGAAGTGACATGCCAATAAAACCAACATTTTTTGTTCATTAGTGATCCTACCCTTTGATTCAATAGTTCTGGAATCACTTCAAAACCTAGTGGTAATCCCCGCGCGAGTTATTTTAGAGATAATTTCTGTCCAGAAGCTAGATATGTGTTTAAACAGATGGATGAATTTCATTGACCCAAAAGGAAACAGTCGGTCTAGATCTCTCTATGGTATCGACATCGGGACAAACGTGTATGTTAAGTACTTTGTTATGTTCAAAACTTGCTGGTGGTCGATGTGTGCATCGACATCGACAGTCCTCTCTGACCCTTACGCTCTTATCTTATTGGTATAAGAAACAAAATTTGACGCTGACTTTCATTACCGTACATGATGACGTAGATGTGTTGACGTGGTAGACGACATGAAAACTAAGTTTCAAAGGATTACGTGTCTGTTGTCATGACGGTACAGGTAGTCTACGTGGCCAGACATGTGGCATGTGACGTGACAAGTGCGGAAGATGACATGGCCAACCTAGTCATCAAAACAAGACTACGTAGTGGTACACATCAATGATCTAGTTTTTCCATTATACCTAATCGATGACTAAGATTGATTTTCTTGGTTCTCGTAATTCATCGGCATTGGGAGAACTCTATTCTTGTTTTGTTGTGTTGGAATTACATGGATTGTTTTCAACATCGATGGTCTATCGACGATCAGTGAAATATTTTGACTCCTAGGCACGTTAACACACTTTGTCGATGACTGATGGCTTATCCACAATCGATAAAATCTATTCCATTTCAAAAAATGTGCACAAGTTTCCCCCGATCTTGATTATAGGCACTTCTATCAGACCTCTTTTTTCTCCATCCCTCGATGAGTTCATCGAAAATTCTTGGAAAAGTTTGTGATTTGCTCGTCTTTCAATCCTTTCTTTTTCTTTTCTTTACTGATGCAAAACATGAGAAGTTTCGCTTTGTATTTTCTTGAGATTTTAAATGTAAAGGAAAAAAAGGAAAAAATGCATAAATTTAACGAAGGACAAATATGCAACCTATGTAAATCCAAAAGAAGAAGGTGTAAGATAATTAAAATAAAAAGTGGTACCCAAAAATTAAAAAATTTAAGGGTGTGTTGAGGACTCAACAAATGACGATTCACTGGGTGAAACCAAAATATCTGCTTATACCTTCGATCACTACCAAACAATTTCCAGTAATACAAACATAGAACATGAAGAGAAAACATAAACCACCCATAGATTCCTCTATATGTAATTTAGAAAACATTCTTCACCTTTTCATGGGGTTTAGATTTTGACCAAACACAAAAGATAAGTCCTTTTGAAAACTGACCTGGATTTTGAATAAGAAACCAAATTAGATATTTCTTCTAATATTAGGGTATTATTTTGTACAATCTCTAAGTAACCTTATCACCCTTCCGGTGTTTCTTCGCTGCTAGCGAGCATTCATAGCCCTGACATAGTCACCCTGATATCACAAACCTTGCTCCACTGCCGGGGAGCACCCATAGCCCCAACAAAGATATCTTCATTCCCTCCTTGACATCATGATTCCCTTTTGAGTTATTTTCCTACCTCATCGCTTCTTTCTTTTATTATCATATGTACCCATTACTGGATTTTTTTTTTTTTGTTGTGATGAGGATTTCTTGTGGGATATGTATTTGAGTCTAGGAGGATGACTGTTGGGCTTCAAAAACTCACTCTTTTGTCATAATTTTTGCATAACCATTAGCCATTTATGATATGCCAAAATCCTCCTTTTTTCCATAATAAACCCTTATTTTATCCCATCCTTGATACTAGTTAGCATAAGAGGTAAACAATTTAATCTTTAACCTATTTTGGTTATTTTAATGAAATATAGTTTAATTCATTGTTATTTTAAAAGTAAGCTGCAAAATCTTCTGATTTTGTAGCTACTGAATTCCTGTAAAGCACTAATGACTTTCTGCAGTGGATTTTTTTAAACTCAAGGTTCGGGCTTCTTCCAGAATGAATCCAAAGTTATACTAGGTGCCAAATCTACAACTCCATCTTACCCATCTGTCAAATCAATGCAAGAACCCTCCAGGATGTCAGGAAGAAAAATTCAAAGTCATGGTCAAATTGCTTATGGGGCAACGATGTGGCACAGGCACGCAAGCTCAAGACTCCATCAAGATATCGATCTGAGGAACAAAATCATATGGAGAAATTCATGCATCTTGTCATGAATTTCTCCATGACATTTTTTGATATTTGATATTTTCCATATCATTGTAAATATTAAATGCATATTCATTTGCAAGTTTAATTGATCACGTTCCTATGAAATCAGATCTGAAAGGATCTCGGTTCATGTTGTATAAATCCAGACTTAGAACACTATAGAGGGCATCAAGGAAATCATAAGATATTGTACTTTTGATGTTGATCTAATAGAAGTGTTGTTGATTTTCATTGCACCAATTATATGCTTTAGTAAATCATAGTTCATATTTGCATAAGACTCTTCCAGTAACATACAAGGACACAAGAGGGCCCCTTGTGACTAAGTTTGTTACTTATTTCTCTGTTATTTTGTTTTCAAATTCTGAGATTTTATTTTTAGTTGTCCTTTTATTTTCTGCAATTGAATCTTGTTTCATTTACAATGTTGATTTTGATACAACAGTTATTGAGTACCCTTGACTTTGGTGAACAGAGATAATTAGAAATATCCGTAGTTGTGGGGTCAGTTGCCAAAATCCATAAATATTTTGATCAAATAATTAAACGAACTCTTGAGTACTGTTGTGAGTAAACAACACTAGCATCAGATTTTAGTTTATTAGTTTAATTTCTTTTAAATTTTCGAAGTCATTTTAGCTTTTCATTAGTTTACAAAACCAACTGGGAATTTTCTTTAGTTCATGAAATCAATTTGATCACATTCATGAAGCTAAGAACTAAGGATTAAGTGATTGTTGGCTTTTGAAGTTGTTTTCATTCATACTTTGTTTAAAATTTTTGCACTCTGTTTTCTTACAGAATATCACTCTGCTTTCTTGTTCACAAAAGATTTAGAATAGGTTAGGAATTAATCTTCATTAAATTCATAATCACAAAAAATGGAAACCAAGTTTTTGCACATACAGTGTTGCATATTTCATAAGGTTACAAACCCGAATTGACAATTTAATGAACCAAATTTCTGCAATAGAATTTGATTGACAATGACATCTGTTAGTGAAGAGATGAATTAAGCCCCTAGGATTTAAAGCTTACCCATTCTAAAAGAAGAAATACATTCATCAATTTATCATTCATCATTTAGATCATGATTTCTAGAGTATATGAATTTTTCGATATTTTCATGTTTGATAATAGTGATTTCCACCACTGACAAAGAATTATATTCTTTCCAAGCCACGTATAAAAGAAATTATAAGTACTTTCTAAATCCCCCTCCTACTCACTGCCAAATTACTTTTCTTTTTTCATTAAAACAAATGGGGTTTTTAGTAGAGAGCTAGAATGTCATGTTTCACAGACTAGAGGTTGAAAACTCAACATCCCTAAAAACTTATTTATGGAAGCACAAAAATCAAACATGCAAATGATTCAATAAAAAGGAAAAACCAATCATGAAAAGTAAGAGTAATAAAAAAGAACAACTCCTTCAACAAACCAACGAAAACAAACTTTATTATATAAAAACTAAAACCGTTATTATTATTATTATTATTGTTTATGAGAAAATTTTTTTTAGGGCTTGGCCATTGACCGGGAGAGCATCAGATTCCCCCCTTATATTTTGAAAACGATATGTGCCAACCCCAATTTCCTTGGCTACCTGAAAAAGGCCAAGCCAAAGGTTCTGAAATTTCGAGTGCTTTCCTTTGGGTTCATTCATATTATCCCATTTCAAGATCAGATCTCCTTCTTCAAAGACTTTATTTTTCGCTTTATGTTTATCAAACCATTTTTTGATCAACTGTTGATGAGCAACAAACTTTCTTTTATCCTTTTCCCTTTCCTCCTACAACATTAGGAGGGTATCTATTCTTTGATTCATGTTAGATGACGTCTGACCTATTGATGCATGAGAAAGATATAATGATGGAAGATATAACCTAGTTGGGAGGATGGCTTCTTGTCCGTATATTAGGAAATATGGAGAATTTCCCAAAGCCTCTTTGGGTGTCACCCTGTCAGCCCATAAAGAATTATAAAGTGCATTATGCCAATTCCTCTAGTTTTATACGATAGTGTTTTTTAGGATTCTCACCAGGTTCTTATTAGTTGATTCTGCAATCCATTCCTCTGTGGGTAATAGTTGGTAGAGTGCTTTTTGATGATTCCCTTTTCAAGAGAAAACTCCATTAAGAGAGTGGAGGAAAAGTACACATCGTTGTCAAAGACTAGGACCAAAGGTACTCCGAACCTTGTTATTAAGTGTTGTTCTAGGAATTGGATCACTACCTTTTCATTAACATGAGTGAGTGGAATCGATTCTTACCATCTTGTGAAATAATCTGTGGCTGTCAATATATATTTATGCTTTTTAGAAGAGTTGGGATTAAAATCTCCTATGACATCTATTCCCCATTGTTCAAAATCCGTAGAGATGGTTACTGGTTGAAGTGGGATAGATGCCTTCCTCTCTTTCATGGTGCTTAAATGACATGTTTTACATATTCTTGAGTATGTGTGAATGTCCCTAAAAAAGTGGGCCAGTAGTACCCTTCCCTTAAGATACTATGAGCAGTGGTTTCCCTTTCAAAATTCCCACTTGCTGGTCCATCATGAATTTCCTTTAAAATATTTTCGGCATTATCTTGCTCAAGACATATAAGTAGTACTCCATCATAATTCATCCAGAAAAGAACAAAATTTATAAGGCGGTATTGATCACATTTGAGCCTAAGGGATCTTCTTTCTCTAGGATTTATATTTTTAAGGCATGTACCGTGATGGAAAAAATAAGATAGATTTGCATACCGTGAGTCTTTGTTGAGTGGTAAGCATAGGGCTTCACTACACCATAGAGATAATTCATTTTCCCAATCGGAATTTTTTGAATCAACTTGGTCCTGTTCTTCTGCGATGAGTTTGCATAATCCTTGTGCTTTGGCTATCTTGGTCGGTTTATATCTAGGTCGAATTCTTGGATGACAACCATCCAATTTCCCCTTCTCTCACCCATTTCTTGTTGAGTGAACAATGATCGAACAACAAGATGAGGCACTATGACTTTAGGATATAGGATCTGAAATGTTTGACTGCTTTGTAGACTGTGTATGCTTTTTTGTCTATGACAGGGTAGTTAATATCTGGCCCTTATAAGTTGGTGCTCATGAAAGAAACACATGTTTCGTTGTTTTCATTGTCCCTTTGAGTAAGGACTACAACTAAAGATTGATGCGATGCAAAGGTGTAGAGGAGAAAATATTTACTAAAATCAAGCCTGCGTAGAACATGGGCTTGTGATATGGTAGTTTTAATCTTTTCAAAGGACTCTTTTCTCTCATCTGTCCACTTAAATTCAACATCTTTGCATATCATACTCTGCAAGGGTTTTATTGTCTCTGCAAAACCCAGGGTGAACTTTCTCATGAAATTAATCTTCCCAAAGAAAGACTACATAGCCTTCTTATTATGAGGGCATGGTAGTTGTGATATTTCCCT
>SNQJ01S0154318.1:0-22617 GCA_010110895.2 Picea sitchensis
ACAAAATGGTGTTGCTGAGAGAAAGAACCACACATTAAAAGAAATGGCTAATTGTATGATCCAATCTAAGGGATTAAGTCTAAAGTATTGGGCGGAAGCCATCAACTGTGAAAATTACATAGTAAATCACACTCCCACAAAGGATCTTAAAAATATAACACTGGAAGAAGCTTGGACTAAAATTAAACCAGATGTAAGTCACTTTCGTGAATTTGGTAGTATAGCATGGGCTCACATTCCTGATGAGAAAAGGAAAGCATTGTATCCTAAAAGTGAGAAGTGTATATTTGTTGGTTATTCTGAAGATGTAAAAGGTTACAAACTTCTTCAATCACATTGTAATGAAATTATTATTAGAAGAGATGTTAAATTTGATGAAAATCTCTTGGCCTGTGAGCCTAATTCGGCATTTGTGCCTTCTTTGGTCTACGAGCCTAATTCAGTGGTTGTGCCTTCTACGGCCTGCGAGCCATCTTCGGTGTTTGTGCCTTCTTATGATCTGGTTTCTTCTTCAGATGATGATAGTGAGGATGAAAATCCACCTCTGTCTGCTCACCCTCCTCCAGATGAGTCCTTTGAACCTGAAACAACACCAGCTCCACTACTTCCTAGATAGGTCCATTCAACAAAAGAAGCAGTTGGTGATCTTGTTGTTGATCCTTCAGATCAGCGTCAGACACGTTCACAATTCCTTCGAGCCTCTTCTCTTTTGGCTCAAGTTTCAGAAACTCATGATCCAGAGACATTTGCAGAAGCTTCAGGTCATCCAGATTGGGATACAACAATGCATGTAGAGTATCGTTCTTTAATGGCAAACGATACTTGGGATCTTGTACCTCTTCCAAAAGGAAGAAAACTTGTTAGATGCAAATGGGTCTACAAAACTAAGTATGCATCAGATGGAAGTGTTGAAAGACATAAGGCTCGGTTAGTTTCCAAAGGATTTTCCCAAGTTGAAGGAATTGGCTATAATGAAACCTTTTCCCCTATAGAAAAATGAATTCCATCCGCCTTGTTCTTGCCCTTGCTACCTCACATAAATGGGAGTTTCATTAGATGGATGTTAAATCCTCCTTCTTGCACAAAGATTTGCAAGAAGAAATCTACATGGAACAACCTCCTGGCTATGTCCATAATGACTCTAACCTTGTTTATCGCCTCAATAAATCTCTTTATGGTCTCAAGCAAGCTCCCCGAGCTTGGTATGCCCAAATGGATAGCTTTCTTATTGCCACTAGATTCTCTAGATTCCATTCTGATCCTAATGTCTATACTAAGAAAGTAGGAAGCCATCTCATAATCCTTGTCCTTTATGTTGATGACCTTATCCTTACTGGTAGTGACTCAAAACTTTTAAACCATGTGAAAACCAACCTTAAGATAAATTTGAAATGATAGACTTAGGCTTTTTTCACTATTTCCTTGGCCTCCAAGTTTTGCAAACCAATGAAGGAATTTTTCTTTCCCAGTCTAAGTATGCTTGTGACCTTGTTCGTTGCTTTCACATGGAAGATTGTAAACCAACCCCTTCTCCCTTCCACTCTGGAGTCAAGCTTTCTGCCACCTATACTTCTCCTGAAGTTGATGCCACCCTATACCATCAGTTAGTTGGTATCCTATTATACTTGACTCATACCCATCCTGATCTTTCCTTTGCTTTTGGTCTTGTTGCCCGATATATGAAAACACCCCATGAAATCCATTGGAAAGCAGCTAAAAGGATACTTCACTATGTTCGTGGTATAGTTTAGTTTGGGATACATTATAGTTCAGGGGGGACTCCTTTATTGGTTAGTTTCACTGATTCAGATTGGGGCGATGACCCTGATGATCAGAAGTCTACTGTAAGTTATGTTTTCAGCCTTGGTTCAGGACCTGTCACTTGGGCCTATAAGAAACAACATGCTATTGCACTTTTATTATCATAATCAGAGTACCAAGCAGTGGTAAATGAAAGTTAGGAAGCCCTGTGGCTTTGACAGATCCTTTCAGAGTTTGGATTCCAGCACCAACATCCGATGAGCCTTTGGTGTGACAATCAGAGTGCCATCAAGATCGCCAAATACCCAGTTCAACATCAATGTAACAAACACATCGAGCTACACATGCACTTCATCATAAATCTCATTCATGATAAAGTTATTGAAGTGCTCTTTTTCCCTATAGAAGATCAAGTTGCAGACATTTTCACAAAGTCTCTTACAGAAGCGAAGTTTTCCAAACTTCGATCTATGTTAGAAGTATAGGAAGTTGTCATTAAGGGGGGATAAGCTCTAATGCCTCCTTCCTTCTCCTATTGTGTCAATATTGTAAATCCTTCAATCCTATCCTAAGTTGTTATTAAGGGGGGATGTTAGGATATTTAGACACTTAGGAGTTAGTTAAGATCTACTTGGTTTATTGTGTCGTTAGGTAAAAGTGTGTTTTCTAGTGTGTTTCTTTAGTATGCATTAGTATGCATTTGTAGTTAGGAAATTTGACGGTCACGATATGTTCCTGACATAGAGTGATCTGACAGTTCATACTCTACTCGATATTAACAGCCATTGATCCATGGATTAACACCTAATTGGTCCATGATCTCTATTTAAAGAGCATGGAGGGTCATTTGTCGATGATCGATTATGAGAAACACTCTTGTAAAATCTCTCTGTAATCTTTTTCTTTGCATTAATAAACTTCTCCAAGTGGTCGGGTTGGCTGGGGCCATGGATGTTTCCCTATAGGAGTTTTACCATGTGAAAAATTCGGTGTGTTGATCTTTGATCTGGTTATGTGAGTGGTTACTGAAGGTGTTTTTCCTCTGTTGTTGTTGTTGTTTTGGAAGATGACCTTGGAGAGTTTGCTAAAAAAAAACTCTTTTCACACAAGAAAAAAATTTCGCTTATTGATGAAAACAAGGATTAGATCTCGGTTAGCTTACCTGGAAGATGCACCTTTTCCTATATGTTTATGATTGGTCGAGATCGAATAGGGCACGGGGCAAAGAGCATACACAGATTTTCGAATCTGACTGTAATGGCCATATCTTGGGAAAACAAAAACCTTTTTGAGTGAAACAAAAAATGTTCCTAATTGAAATGAGCGCTCTGGATGCAATGGAATAGTCCTCTTAGCCCAAAAATGTACATAAATTATATAAAGTGGAGATGAGGAAACTGGGCTTCACAATCTTGATCTACAATAGGAGCGATTCTTCAAATAGGCTTTGATACCATGTTCGACAACATAGGTATTCCAATAGAGGAAAAACACCTTATAATGAACGGTCCAAATTTACAATGAAATTACAATATAAATTTACAAGGCAATTTTTCCTTCAGGGGCTTGCTTTCCCCCGAACCCCGCAGAGGGGGTAATCCCCCTCTTCACTCCCCTGTGTGGAGGAGTGTACATTCTTCCGGGATGTAAAGTATTCATGGGGTATAAACATGGCTGAAAACAAATACCTATGAATCAGGAAGATAATCAGGCTCCACAACCAACACAACACTACTGACTTTGCGAGCTCGAGAGCACTTCAAACAGGATGTTGATTCATCTACTGAGTAAAGTGTACATGTGGAGCTTCTCCATCATGTCCCTTCATATCTCAAAGATGAGCTTGAGGTGTTCTGGCTCCAAGAAGAAAATATATTGTGGATCTCAGACCAGAGCTGAGGTGGGCAGTGGAGGCTCAAAAGGGCGGTTAGCTAAAATATTTTCTTCCTGGATTATACAAGTCACCCTTTCCATGGAAAACTTTGTAGAAAAGGAAGGGAGACTAGTGCTAGGATGTTCTTGGGGGTCTAGGACTGTGTAGAGGAGGGAATATAGCTAAACTGTAATTGGTTCTTCTGGAATTTCCTCCTCTACATAGGTCATTGGAGGTGATTTTTGCTCCTTGACACAATGAATCAATGAGGTAGAAGAATCCTCGTAAAGCTTGCAGATGCACCCCTGCTTGATTGCATAGGTTTACCAAGAATTTTCCCTCTTATTATTTCCATAGTCCCGTGGGATTGTGGTGAGGGAAAACCACACTAAACTTAGCTTGAGAAAGTGAAAAGCTGGGAGAGTGGAAGGAGAAAAGCCCAAATGTGAAATATGAGCCGAGTGGGAGGAGCCATAAAAATCTTGGAGAAAATGGAGAGGCACTAAGGGAGTTGAGGTGAACTTGGAAATGCCTCCCATACCCATCTTCTTCCATATTCCATGGCACACTGAGAGCTCCATTAAACCTGCGCGAGGGAACTATCCACCTTGCACACAAGCCCATTGAATGTTGTCCTCCATTCGAGATGTGAAAGAGAGGGTGGCATCAGGCTTAATAAATGTCATGGGCTGCATGTGATCAACATGCTACCCCATCCATGGGAGGATAGTCACTTCGGGCTATGTCCATACACTAGCAAAGAAATGAGGGAGTTGGGGAGATTCGAGCATCCAATTGAATCATCTCCTCCTTTGAAACTACTCTTTCATTAGCTAGGTGATATGATACCTTGTTGGATTCTCTTTTTACATGAGAAGGGGTTAGAGTGAGGTTGGTTTGTAGGAGGGAACTGAATTCCTCAAATAGTCCCATAAGCCACCATCTTGGGGAGACTTTTGAGGGGCAAGAGTCATGGACAATTTTTGAGATTAGCAGGATTATCACCTGGGAGTCCCCTTCCACAATGAGATAATTGTTTTTGTGATTGAATGCTAGTTTGATTCCCTTTATGAGACTCCACAATTTTGCTACATTTTTTTTATCGAGCCCCAGGTGTCCTATTGTGATGTGTAGAATCCGCCTGACATTGTCTCGTAGTACAACTCCAAATCCTATTGGTCTTGGATTTCCCTTCAAGGACCCATCAAAATTTAATTTGACAAAACCTTGAGGGGGTGGGGAGCAAGAGGAGGGTATGAAAGAATATTTGGCATAGATAGGGGGGTCTTAGTGGGGGAGGTCAGGGATATTCAATTTCCATAACAAGATGATGATAACTTATGAAGGATTACATTGCATGTCTTCCTGTATCTAGGGTTCAACTCTAATTGTTTGTCAAATGAGAGTGAGTATCTTTTCCCAAGTAGTGAGGGGAAAGAGGAAAGGGAATGGGAGATTCTTTTATTTCTCTCTTTCCATATTTTCCACACTATGCATCCTGGTAGAAATTTCCATATGTGATCTAAAATTGGGCTTTGATAGGTGATCAAGTCTGAGTTTTCAATAGTGCTGACAATACTTGCTCTATTTATGTTGGAGAGATGCATTATTTGTGTTTCCATGTCCCAGATTACTCCATTATGAGAGAATTTATTTAAAATATGCTCCATTGTTTCCTCCTATTCCTGAAAGAGAATACATATCGAAGGTCCCACGAAGCCTCTCTTTTGGAGGTTATCCCAAGTGAGTATGCAGTTCTAGGAAATTAGCCAAAGGAAGATGGAGATTTTCGTCCATAATTTGGGATTCCATATTTTACCCTAGATGTGCTCTTTTAGTTGCATGTGGTAGTTTTCATGAAGTTAGTAAGATTCTTTTACCGAGAATTTTCTTTTTGGCGAGTGTCCCCACCTGAGGATGTCTGGTTCTTCACTGATGCAAATATTCCGCTGTGAGGATAAATCACACCAAGGTTGTGTGTTGTTGTCTTCTAGTATGTTGAGTTCATGGGGTTGATTATTCCATATGCACCAAGGGTGGTGTTGAGATTTCTCCTTCCAAAGGTCCTTTACATGTAATGTACCCCCGAATTTCATTTGTTGATGTAGGGGGGCGTATCTCTTCCATAGAGTGCAAAGGTGGAAATTGCTGCTAGGAGCCTTGCTAGGATACGGACAACTCTCTGTTTCAAATCTCCCAAAAGGCATGTTTTTGTATGAGAGGGAGATTGCACCAAGTTTCATTCCATATATTGGATCCTTGAATCAGATCATTTAGTCTAATTAGGAGGTCCTCATTGGTGGTTGGTGTATATTTTAGCCTCCATATTTTATCCCATAACTTCGAGGGATGTTTGAGCCAACGCCACCAAAGTTTTTCTCCCATTATGTGATTGATCTTTCTCAGATCCCTTAGACCCAATACCCCCTTTGATTTTGTCCGACATATTTTATCCCAGCCTAATAGAGCCCATTTCTTGTCTGGGTGGTGACCATGCCAAAGAAAATTTTGTTGGAGGTTTTTTATGGATTTTATAAATGACTGTGGTGTTGCCAAGGTTATAAAGAGGTAGGTCGATAAATCTTGAAGAAAATATTTCAGAAGGACTAGAGGGGCTTCTAGGTTGAGAGAGAGAAAGTTCCATTTGTTTAGAAGGTTGGAGATGGATAGAAGGAGGCTATCCCAAGAGATGTTGCAAGTGGCTTCCCCCGTGAGGGGGATAACAAGATAGTTGGATGGAAGGGAGCTATTGGGGATACCCAAAAGTTTGGAGATGTGGGTTTTGATCCTCACCTTACTGCATTATCCAAGCAGTGTCATTTTGATTTTCCTGATCAATATGCGTTTCGAAAAATTCGTCCACCATTTCTAGGAATTGTCTGATTTTCTCATCATCTTCGAAGACCTGCCAGTGTTGTATATTGTTCGGTATTGAGGTTTTGTGCCTCATTTCTATGTGATAATTCAGTTTGAGAATAGTAGGAGGTACAAACATTGCAGCTTCTTTGACCAATGAATCTGCCTGTTGATTTTCTGTTCTTGGGATGTGACGAATATTAAACGATGAGAAAAACATTTCAATCAAATCCCAAGCAAAATTTCTGTAAGACCTCAACCTCGGGTGTTTGGCTTGTTACTGCTTCTTTATCTGCTTTATAATTAATTCTGCATCACCATAAACTACCAAGTTTTCAATGTTCAACCTTCTGGCATCCTCTAATCCTAAAACCAAGGCTTCATATTCACATACATTATTGGTGTAGTCGATGTCCCATTGTAATATGTAAGAGAAAGGAATAATAAAATCATCTCCGGGTGCCACAAACAATACTCCATCTCCTTCTCCTTCACAAGATGAAGCACCATCAAAATACATTTTCCAAACTCTAGTACTATTTACATTTTTATTTGTCTTTTCTATTTTTTCTTTTTCTATACAATTTTCTTCTATACATTCATCTAAATCATCATCAATCGATAATATACAATTTCCTAAATCTTGATCTGCGACATAAACAGGATAATTATTCGGATTCAGTGGATCACTTACTGTATATGCCAATCTTGTTTCTCTGTACAGGTAGGTGAACTGTCTGTTGAAGATCGGGATTGTAGCGTATGTCATGTCGAGTTGAAGGGGTCCTCCAAGTTTGGTGCCCCAAGACCTGGACAACAACATGTCGTACTTTGGAGGGATATCAGCAAAAACCACATCCATTAGAACACTTTTTACAGGAATATGTGCAAGATTAACCACTAAATATTTAATCATACCCACACATTTAACTTTTCTCAAATCAAAAGAATATAGATCTTTGTATGGTCTGGTAATTTCGAGACCAAGTCTATCCATAATAGCTCTGGGCATCACATTGTGGGAGGCTCTAGAATCTAACATGCAGTTATGGAGTAGATGATCATGCATAGTCAGCGTAATGTAGAAGGGGGTGAAAAAATATTTGGCATTCTCAAAATGCATACCAAACATTATAGTTGGTTTATCATCTTCTAAATTTATAACATTCGCATGATTTTCGGCATCAATAAAATTTATCATTTTAGCGATGTTTTCTATATGTAGGATTTTTTTCCAATTCAACCAGGGGCACAGGGATCTTGATTTTGTTAATCTTGTTATCTAAACTAAAACTTCTAGTTGCCTTTTCAGCTTCTCTGGTCGGGGCTTCCATCTCCCTTTTTTCTGATTTATTAGTTTGTCTTGCTTTTGTTTTAGCTATTTTTGTTTTGGCAGTTTGTGTTTCAGCTGCTTTTGTTTTAGCATTATGTGTTTCAACTACTTTTGTTTTGGTAGACTATGTTTCAGTTGTTTTTGTTTTATAAGCACGTGTTTCAGCTGCTGGTTGAGATACCTCATTCTCTTTATTTCTCGACGATATTTTCTTCGATTGGGTAGCTGCGATATTTCTATCCCTAGGCCTTAAATTATATTTATGTTGAAGTTCGACCATTATATTGTTAGTGATTCCTTGATAAACAAAATCTTCTGTGATATTTATGCTATCATCATTATTTGACCAGTATTTTCCATTTAAAGACCTTTCAAAATCTTGCCTTGTCAAATAAGGTTCTTGACAATCATTGCCAAGATTATTCATATCTTCTTCTAACTCCTCAAATTTTCACATGTCATCCCCTCCTATAAAATTTTTGTTTTTAAAGGGAGTTTGAATCTTTTGATCTTCATTTTTTATTGGTCTTTGTTGTATTTGAGGGTTAAGATTCCTCATGAAATCTTTTCTAACGAACTGATCCGTTTTAGATTGATCTAGTTCCATTTTTGAGATTTTATTAGATAGTTATTTGATTATTTTTTCCATGTCATCCATTTTGTCTTTCGCAGACCTCCTAGATCTAGAAGGTCCTGCTTGTTCTCTGAATCATCTAGTTTCTTTAATTCTCATTTCGATTTTATCTTTTAACTTTCCCGATGCCATCATATTTGACTCTATTTCTATAGCATCGTCCTGCATTCTTGTGAGGTCGACATATCTCCTTTCCCTCAACAGTAAGGCAAAGTTGGGCTCAAAATCACCTATGAAAGTCACCTTTGTTGCAGGTTGTGAAGGTTTAACCTCAACTGGAATTTTGGTATATAGTTTATTAAATATTTGAGTGAATTCGAGCACTGTTTCTGAATTTTTCTTTCTTAAAGCTCCAAACTCGATTAAGTAATAAAGGTGATCTTTCCTCTCTCCCCATTGTTTGAGAAAGGCATTTTCTAACTTGTCGTATGTTCTTATATAACCTGTCGGTAGCCCTCAGAACCAAGTTCTCACTTGTCCTTCGAAATTTTGAACTAGGAGTCTTGAATAAACATACTCATGCTCAAGGCCAAGGATATTGGAAAATTGATCGAAAAAATTTATGTGTTCTATATCTATTAAGTCTCCCTCTCCTGTGAACTTAGGAAGGTTTTTCATATAGTTTTCGGGTAAATCATGGAGAGGAACTAGGAGGACTAAAAGAGCATAACTAGTAGCTACTTTAGAAAATATTCTAGGAGGTGGGGGTGGTCCTTGACCACCTCCTCCTCCCCCTCCAGCACCAATTCCTCCTCCACCTCTGCCACCAAATCCTCCTCCTCCTCCACCATGACCTCTGGCAGCAACCATTGATAATATAGGGGATGAAACTTGGAGATTATAGAGAGGGTTTTCAAAGATGTGCAGTGACCTTTGGGTTACTTCGGGATGAAGTGAAAGGGGTTCTGGGAACTGATCACCAGGAGACAGAAAATCAGAAAAGGGGGAAAAAGAGAGATGAGGCTAGGTTCTTCAGACTTGCAGGATATATAAATGGGAGATCCAACAGGATTTGAATCAGAGTGTAAGGTATGTTCTTTGAAAGTTCGGGAAGCTGGAAATTTTATTTCGGGGACTGATGGAATATCAATCAAATCAGGTATCGAGATGGGTCTTTTTCCTTTATTATAAAAGGAGGCGATTGGATCGGTTTCAGTCTTAATCTCAGGTAAAACCAAACCGGGGTTTATGATTTTGGCTTCAACTCTATCAGTTGATGTTTCTCCGAAATAGATTTGGGTAGAAATTTCTTGCGGAGTTGACTGTTCATAAGGAACATTAGTATTAAACTGTGTGGGTTTGGGTTGATAAACCTTACTTGTAGAAGTAATGATCTACTTAAGGTGTCCGCTTGGTTTTAAAAAAAAATCAGGGTCAGATACGGGCATGGTCTGCTTATCATCCAGATTTTTTCTGGTATTCCTTCAACTGGATGCCAATTTATTAGTAGTGCAGTCGCCAAGTGAAAATTAAAATTATCCTTAATACTGTATTCTATCTTTGTTCACTATCAAAGAAAGAAACTTACCATGTCATTCTCCCAGGGAAAAATGACTTCGTCTCTCCGTCCCCGGCAGCGGTGCCAAAAAGATGTTGTTCCTGAGATTAAACTTAAGGCTCAAAGAATAATGTCATGCATCAGGAATTAATGAAAGTTGGTTTTAAAAGTTCTTTTTCTTTTGTTAGTTGTGTAAAAGTTAAATCCTCAAATGAAATTAATATCTGAATAGAACAAAGGCCGTATTTCGTCGTCTGAGTCAATTTATCAAATTGAAAGAGGAGAAGATAATTACAAAACTATTAAACAAACTAAGGCTTCAATGACAGAAGAGTCTTACCTTGTTTATAGTAGAAGGAAAAGTAGAATGCATTTCTAAAAGAATATAAGATGTAGTAATCCAAATAACAGACAGGTCTTGTATTTGTTGATAGCAAATACAGAGGAAAAATTGCTTGCTAATTAAATACTAATGAAATGTAATCACAGTAGTTGTTGTACTAAATTGTAATCATTCATTTATTTGTGAATGACTTAAAGAGAATAGAAGATATGAAATACAAAGAGGGCACATAACTCAAACAACACAAAATTTGGAATCCATGTCTGCACTTGTATTAATAATCACAAAGGATGAGTTTTCTTAGTTACAATACGGAAAGAAGGAACTTGTGATTAACCATAGAAAGTTATATTTATACAAATGATTCTCAACCTTAAACAGTTGGAATTCCCCTTCTAAAATAGTAAAAATTACAAAATGTAAAATGTGAAACGCTTCACTTGCATCTTTTCTGTCAGTCTCCTCATTATGTTGGCAGAGGCGTTTTTCTCTCTAGTTCCCCAGCTTCGAAATGGATAGCATACACAATTCATCTCATTTATTTCCAGTGGTGCTACCTTTTCCTTGTTCAATACATTTGATACATCTGCTCACAAATTGCGCCACCATCCTGGAGGGCTTTGTTAAATTATTAGCCTCAAAAATATATAATTTCTTTTCCAGTTGAGGTAATCTTTCTTTCATTTGTCTATATTCTGAAACTATAGACTGTAATTGCAGATTAGGATTCACTAGTCATCCATTTATCTGAATAATATCAACCTATTTTATCTATGAGATTTCAGCCTGAGCCTCTTCCATATGTGTCTTAATGTCAAGTTGATGTTTTATTATGTTAACTTGTCCCAGTACTCAAGAGCTATCTTCTTTATCAAGGCCTAATGATTCTTTGTTGAGTGAGTGGAAAGCCTCTTCACAAAACTCCTTCACTTCCTTAGCCATTTTCCTGCTTTCAGCTATGCTAGATTCCCAAGCTTTTAGTATTATATCACCGATGGTATGTTCTGAAACGAACAACCTAGAAGTCATAGCTACTCCTTCTTTTGCTGATGACACAACTGCTTCTTGGAAGGTAGTCCGGGAAGATATAAATTCTCTCTCTCTTAAAAAAATGTTATTTAATGCTTGATCTATCACCCGAAAATGATCTTGGACAGTTTCAACCCTAGTGAGAAGGCTTTGTTCTGTTGCTTCCAGTTCCGTTTGCACTTCCAAATACTGATCTTGGAACACTGTTATATCTACAATAATGTTTTTTGTAGAGCTTACCTTGTCTTGCAGTTGTCTTACCAACTCATCTTGTTGGGTGGCCCATCCCTAGCTCGCCTGTATATTCCCATGCATCTCCTCAAGGCTAGATTTGAGTTGTTGGATTTCCTATTTGTCATTGGCTCTAATCTATTTGAAGTCCTTGTTGACCTCACTCCGAACATTCTTTTTTACAGTCTTCATTTCTTTATGTAATTGGCTTACTTCCAGATCTTTATGCTTTAGTCACTCTTTTAAATTTTCGACTGAAAAATGGTTGGCTATTTCAAAAGCCCCCAATGAACCCGTTACTTCTTCAACAAAGTCTACCTCCTATAAGGCTTCTCCATCAATTAGCACCCTGTGTCTTTTGATAGCTAAACCTTCCCTTTGGTGTATTTCTCTCTTCACCACAACCTTCATTTTCTTGCTGAAAAATAAATTGGAAGGAGGCAACTCTTCAACCGAAATGGTTGTGAGGTCCTCTATGAATATTACCTCTGCATTTGGATTCCCTCTGGTGAATTGCAATGGTGTGATGAACTGGATAGAGCTGCTAATTTCGGTGGATGATTGTTTCTCGGTCGCATTTGTAGTTGATTTATCTAGTGTAATCAATTGTCCTTCTTCTCCCTCCTTTGGCAGTGTCTCTTCTTGATCTTTGGATTGGTCACCTAATACATTTGTCAATGGGATCTCTTCTTTATAAGTAGACACCTCAGTCTTCTCGAAGCTTTCCCAGTGTTCTTATCCGCTGGAGCTTACTTCTTCTGAGCTTTGGGTCTCCGTTTGCTGTGCAGTTGTAGACGTTGGGGTTTCTCTTTGTAACACTTTAGGGAGACTACTTCTTCAGTGCCTCTAGAAGTCATAAAAATCAATCATTTTATCAGGTGGTAGATCTTGAACCCAACTCAAGACCTCTGGATAGGATCTCACTCCTTTGAAAATCTCATCTTGAGGAGAATCCTCATGTTCATACATTTTTAAATTACATATGTCCATGTGATTACCCACGACCTTCTATGGGTCATGCTTATTGAATTCAATGATGTCCAACTTTATTTATTCTAAGGTCGCAGCCTCTAATTTAGAGTGACCCAAATCCAGTAGGGAAAATGCACCAATCTGTAGGGAGAAAGAGGGCCATACCTTTTTTTCTACCACTTTGAGCTCCTTGCTAATCCCACTGAGTACAGTTTGTTGTGTGAACTCTCGGCACACTAGTCGGTCTGGTAAAAATTGTTGCAGAGCATATGGAGGAACTGAACAACCAAAAACCCTAATATAGGAGAAGTGTTCCTGGATATACCAGTATGTTATTCTTCCTAGGTTAGTCACAATTTTGTCTAAAATTCTGGGAGGGGGATAGCTATATATGGTGGTGTGCATTGGCACCACTACCCAGTTGCAGATCTCATAAAGGAAGTCTTTTGCCTTTTCTTCCCAAAGCTTCGAATGATAGATATGTATGGGTTTGACTCTATTTAAAGTCCAGCTCCATTCCATTAGCGGAAAATGTGTCATGAAATAGATGACGTCCATAATATAGGCCGACATGAAAAATTGGGTCAGTTCCCCTTTGGCTCTTAGTGACTGATATCTTGTAATCTCTTGAACCAAACTGTCTGATAGTATCTTCACCCAGTCAAAAGAGTATCCTTCTACTACCATGTGTATAATAGGTACCCACTGTAAAAACAAATGAGCTATTTTTTCTTTCCCGTAGAGCCTACACAACATCATTGCTATGTACATTATTTGAGGTTCTAGTGCGACAACTGGGTATATACCATGGAAATCGGCTCTGAACTTCTCAGGGCGATAATACCAGTCTTTAATTAAATCAAAAAGGTTTTTTCTGTATTGGTCGCATTCCTTCTTGTTGAATTCTTCTAGGAATTTTGCATTGTAAACAAAATTAGATACCAGAGACAATTTGTACATCACCTGCAGATGTTCCGGTCTGAAAGACCCAATTGCAACCTTTTGTGAATTGAAAATAGTTTTGGTTGGGATATCTACCTGGTCCAATGCCCAACCGATCATATCATTATAGGGAAAGAGCTTAGGCCTTGTCGCTATCTTCTATAGCTTTGACTGAGAAACAATTTTATATTTGGTAGATATGTTCTCCTTCTCATTGTCACTTCAATCATCCGGGCAATTTACCAATTCATATTGTAAGATGTTGAATACTTGTGTCCAGGATTTGATGTTGTCTATGCTTTTGGGTGAGGTGTCAGAGAGAACATTTTCATTCTGGCTCAAAATTTCACTAGTAGCTTTAGGTGCTTTCCGTGGAGCCATGGTATCAAGCCTTTGAACTCTGTTATCTGTTACAGAGAATGAGAATGCAGAAGACTGATTATTTCACTAAGCTAGCTCTATGAAAAAGAGAATGTAATTCAACAATGAAAGAAATCTTCTTTGCCTTAAGTGTATCAATCTGCATATACCTTCACTGACAATGTGTTTAATTCCTTTAGTAAAAATATTTGGGCGATAAAGCAGGATCTTATTTGAAATCATTTCCCTAAATCATCTATTAATGCCATTAATGGTTGATATTTCATGATCCAGGAAAAGCATAGAGAAAATTTAAATTTACCCACATTTCAAATCAACATAAACTTAATAGGAGATAAGATTGCTTAATGTGTTAATAGATCAGGTTTATCCTATTAATTAATCGTGTTTAACCTTAATCCATTTCGGTTTTTCAGACCTCGGGTTATCCCATATTAATTCAATTTATGAGCTCTAAAACGTGAAGTCGTGATTGATTAATTAACATTAATTATGTTTAACTTTTTAAATAATCACGATTAATTTCAATAGTTTTGCAATTTTGCATATCGAGACTTTTGGTGGTCGCTCAAGGCAAGATCCCCAAAATGTGAAATTGTGATATAATTAATTAACCTTAATTTCTTTTAATCCTGTAATTAACATATCTTTAAAGCTTAAGATAATTTCGTGATTTCGTATATAGGGACTTTGGGGTTCTTACATGTTGGACTATTAGTATCACCCCAAAACCGGACATTTCGAAAGCAGCCTCTAGTGATTTGACCTTTTAATGAGTGGGCGACTCCATAAGTTTAAGGATTTTAGATCGTTGGATTTAACGGAAGGTTTCATCAATGGTGATATGCAAGTGCATGCTTGTTCTTATTTAAACAAGAATGAAACTTATCCAAGTCTAAAGTATTGAAAAATATATGTGTTCCAACAAATATAATGCAAATTCTTAATTTCAATTCTCAAAAAATGATAAGCTTTTCAAAAATGTAACTTTCAATTCAAATTTGCAATTTCAAATAAGATGCAATCTTTCCATACATATACCAAGAACAATAATAAGAACCCAAAAGATTAAATGCCAACATGATTTTTTATTTATTTTTATTTATTTTCAATATAAAGAAATGAAAATGCAAAGACTGAACAACAACTTGATATATAAATCCTATTGTAAGTAAAAGAGACAAACCAAGCAGGATATCAAGATTCAAACACCCAGCCCAAGATGCAAGGAAAACCAATGAACAAGATGATGAGAAAGAAAAACCACCCGAAAATTCAACCAAAAAAGGGTTTCTTATCACTCTACAAGCACTTAACATTTATGACAGAGACCCAAGAAGACTCAACAACCATCAAAACTTACCTAGAAAACAACAAACTCAGCAATCAAGCAAGCAAGGATGATGTACGCGAATGTTTAAGCAACAACTGTGTATGTACACGCCCTATAGAATGACATCTCGCGTATGTATGTGTCTGTCAATGGAAAACCCACGTATATGTATTAAAAAACTTCCAAGTTAATGATAAGGCCAAGAAACTCAAATTCAAAATGAAAATAGGTTGTTAAGCAGTAAGACGACAAGAAAAATCAAGGTAACCAAGAGCAATCATAGGAGAAAAACACTCCAAACCCCAAAAATAAGATTCAATCCCTAGTATGGTCGCCAATTCTATTACGAAGAAAATCACTCTATGGCATGGGGTAAACCACAACAGACAGAAATGATTACAGAAATCAACTATAGTATCAAGTATGCTATATAAACAAAGATGCTAACAATACAAGATAAAGAGCCTACCTCGTCTAGATGTTCATAGAAGACCATCATTGATCACTCGAATCAAAGCTATATATCCGCAACTTGTCCTCAACAACCAAGATATGCAAGAATATGGTGTTAATATATAAATTTAGCACATATAATAGCATAATCCATCAATATTCATAACAAATATTCCCATGGAATAACAATTCAAATATTTTCTAGACATTAACTGGACGAGAAAAGAGCATTTTTATTAAAATATGATCAACAAAAGTGTATGAATGACAAACTTTTGTGTCGACACGTCTTAGAACCAATAAACTAAGTCCCTTCCAGCTGGGCCTCCACCACTTCAATCCTCCACCAAATGAAAGCTCATATAAGAGAGACAATGAGATTCTCTATCAAAGAGGGGAGAGATTGGGGGATGAACAATGTGTTCAGACTTAAAAGGACAAAGGGATGCATACTCAATATGAAGTGAATAATTTCTCTAGAGTAACTTTTCTCTCAAAGTTGAATTCTTCTCTCCTCTTCCACAACTTGGATATGGCCCATTTATAGCCTTCAAATGGAACTAAAGGGCCAAGTCAGAATGTTTCTAGTATATGGAAGGTCAAGAATCATGGATCTCGTGACGTGACATGGAAACTAGACACCATTTTTTAATTTTATGCACAAAACCCGATGTACGCATGCTGTAATGGTGCAACCTGCATGTACGCATGTTGTATATCTATTAGGGTGCGTATATGTGGAAAAATATGTTTTTTAGCTCTGGGAATTACAAAAAGGGACTTCAAGTCTACATAGGGAAATGGAAAAGGCCTTCTGAGAAAGTTGTATGGGGTGAGACAAATCTTGCTATAATAGGTAGCACCCCAAAAACATTTTGGGGGTGTTTTTTTCTATTTTAGCATTTTTTGTTATTTGTAGCGGGTTTCTAAATTAATCTCAGATTAAGGGATTAGGGTTTTGGTAGTTACATAATACCTAAAATATTGTATACATTGTATTGTGAATGGTGAAATCAATAAAATGAAGTTTTGAGAGGTGCGACAACAAGGAAGGATGGTTTTCTCCCGGTTAAGAGTTTACAATGTAAATTGTTGTGTACTATGTGTATGAGCCATTGATTAATTTTTGTTTTGCTTAAAAATATGTATACATTGCTTTACTTCACAAGTTTAAAACTTGCATATTTGGTTCTTGACATGATTAAGGAAGGATACTAAGGGCCTTATGCATTTAACAAAGCTTCTTAGGCTCAAACGTTGTGGAAGTTTCACTAAAACACCACATAAGACTTGTCTATGGGATCTTTCACCTCTAAGTAGGATATGATCTTTATTAATTTGTTTCATTAATTTCAACCCTATATTTCAACCCTAGAAGAAGTCCAAGAGATGGGTGTATTTGGAGAAGTCTACAAAGTGGTCCCCTTATGGCATAGCTCTAAGCATGGCCCTTGCAGGAAGATGCTTTGAAGAAGTCTATAAGAAGCCCTGGAAATATGGACACGTGGTTAAGTTTTTAAGAAGCCCCGATGGTGTGGACATGGAGCCCGAAGTTGATTGAATAATAAGACCATGAAGGACATTGTAAATGCATGTAGCACATCCATATATTGATATTCCTCGGCATGTTGTTTCCAATGGTAGGTGATACGCCATGTGGTTCCTCGCAGTTAAGAAGACATGACCTCTTAAAGATGAAGCCCCGAAAGAAAATGAAGAAGCCCCGAATCTCAGGACAAAAAGTTACAAGTCAGCCCCTAAAAAGTGTTGCAAACAAGAAGTTACAAGTTGGCCCCATTCCAATGAATATTAAAATAAAAACTATGGATATTGTTGGTAAATTTGGCCCCAATGGAATAATCATTAAAAATTAAATTGAATTTTCTTTGGGTCAAGTCGACCCTAAAAAGAGGGTCTCAGATCTAGTATAAATAAGGCACCTAGGAGTTCAATCGTAACATTAACTCAAGTGATTTTTATCTAAGGTAACCAAGGAGATTTGATATGAATTTTAGAGGGAAGATGAAGTGAGGAATGGAAAAATTCCAAGGGAAGATGAAGTCTTGTGATGATGTGTTCTAAGGTATGTTATTTAAAGGTCATCTT
Organism: Picea sitchensis; assembly: GCA_010110895.2. Lineage (NCBI taxonomy): Eukaryota > Viridiplantae > Streptophyta > Pinopsida > Pinales > Pinaceae > Picea > Picea sitchensis. Next base: position 17,746 of record SNQJ01S0154318.1, read on the forward strand.
ACCATTTTAGTCATAACTTCTTCATAGAGGATCCAAATTTAGTGAGACCAATTGCATTGGAATGAATACAGTCTTTAGTATGTTGTGTGTGAGTTTTAGAACCATATATCAAATATTCAATGTGTGACATGCTATACAAGTTCACTCTCCATAATAGGCCAGAATTCAACAAGGTCCGCCATTTTCTCTATAACTCCTTTTTAGGGACAATTCAAGGAGTGAAACTTGGAGGAATTTCCTAGAAAATGTTGAAGAAGATTGGGTACAAGTTTAAACCTTTATTCATTACAGGTATATATTTATTCTTTTTGAAAATCAGGGCTTGTGACTAATCCAAAAACTAGTCCCGCGACACTGAGGTAAAGTTTGATGAAGATGTTATTCTCTTGTTGCTAAAGTTGAGGAAGGTCTATAGGTATGTGATCACATACATCAGGTTTCTACATGACTAAAGGCATGATTTCTATGTGTTCTATTTTCATGGTTATGGTATATGATTAAGGCATATCTCGGATGGTTTGGCACATGCTTAAGGCATGATTTTGGCATATGGTTTGAGGAGCATCTTGGATATTGGGCACATAGTTTGAGATGTACTTTGGTATAGTTTTACATGTTTGAGGCACATATTGGTACATGGTTGATGGATGTTATGGTACACATCTTAGTACATGGTTTCCAGATGTTATGGTACATGATTTAGTACATGTTTGATGGATGTTATGGCACATGTTTGAGGCATATCTTGGCACATAGTTTATGGATATGGAACATGCTTGTTACATGGATGATATGGAACACATGTCTTAGCATATGCTTTGATGCACATCTTGGCGATGGTATTGGTGTATGATTTATGATAGTGGATTTGGTCTTATTGATGATGTTATTGATGATGAGGTATCAGTATCAGTGACATGGATAGTGACAAGTTGGATGATGATAGTGATAGGTTGATTATCAGGGACAATGATTATTAGTGACATGTTGATTATTAGTGACAATGTTGATGATAGGTTGAGTCTACACTTATATTTCAGGGTGGAAGGAAGGGGCAAAGAAAGGGGGTTGTAGCCTCCTTCTGGTTGGAGTAAAAGAATATAGGGATTTGGAGATTCCTTCAGGTTGGAGCCTGTAAATTAGGGGGTCGTAGACTCCTTCCGGTTGAAGCTGAGGAACACAGGGAGTTGGAGTTGAAGCTGAAGGGACTAGTTCATTTCTCATATTTAATTATCATAATTTTGTTTTTATCAATATTAATGATAAGCTCATAATTTTTGGAGAGCTTTGAGATGCTTGTCTGATAGAGGAGCATCTCCCACATCAAGCGAGCCAGCGCGGAAGTAATTGGACAGCTGGACAAGTGCTAGCACAAATTTTGAAAATCACCTTGGAAGTTGTTGCACAATCTTAAATGAGCCATTAAGAAAAGGTGCACTTGTAAAATGTAAATGGACCTTGAGAAAATTGCTCTCATCCTTAGTAGGTAGAAGGCATTTATAGTAGTTAATGCAAGTAGGTAGAATTTAATTCTAGCCTAGACAATTGTAGAGCGTAAGAGGGAAAACAGGATATAGACACCCTCATTTGTGTATTGTAACATAATTGAAGCAGAAAAAAAGAAAGAGCATGTAGAGAGCTGTGTAAGAACACCCATGTACAGATATTTGAATTAATAGAAAGAGCTAATTCAAATTCATGGTTTTGTGTCTGTTCTCTGTGTATGGATGTTGATATGATCATGAATGTTTGCTTCCTGTTATACATTTGATTTTATGCTTTGTGTATGAAAGATTTCATGTTTGAGTTTGGAATCTGAGAGGAAGAAGGAATGAGTTTCAATTGTTTCTCTATTTGAGCTAGAGAATTCCTACAAGGAGTGCAGTCGAAGTGTTCACAAGGAGTGCATTGACAAAGGGCTCAGGTAGTTTAACTTTTGTTCTCATTCACCTAGTAGTGCAGTTGGGCACAGGAGCCATGAAAGGAGTGTGCAGGTCGAGTGAATTTCAGGGTTGTGAACCTGAGTAAAGCGTCGAGAGACTACTACTGCAGGTGTGCGCAGAGTCGGAGTATTCAAGCATTTGAAAGTGTTTGAAGGTTTCCACAAGGAGTGCGAGCAAGAGGCTTCTTTTTGAGAACTTGAAGCCGTGGGAAAAGCTCAAAAGGTATAGAACCTTTGAGTAATCACCAAGAGAAGCACAGGGAGCTTGTGCTGTGAAGTGTTTTAGACAGGCATTGCAAGTTTGCACATAGGTGGATGAGTTCCACGAAGGAACGCTTGGTTATTCACAGGAATCACCAAGGAAGGATGGACAGTCGGTATTCTCCAAGGAGAATCTGTGAACCTCCATGAGTTGTTAAATCTTGTCGAGGTGCAAGGGAGATACTACAGGTATTTCTGAGAGGTTTAAAGCTCAGGAGGGGTAGAGCCATTGATCCAAGTCACAAGGACCGTCATATTTGCACATGAAATAGTGTATCAGGGTTTCATGGGGTGGAGTCCCATGAAAATAGCAGCAGGAATCGCGAAGTCGCAAAACGTGATATCTCTATAGGTATGAGAATAGTGTGGGGCCACAGGAGTCGGGGAGGTGGACAGGTGGCACGAGTTTTAGGGTTTTACAGGGTGAAGTACCGAAAACATCACATTAGGATTCGTGATATTGCGAACTCCGAAATGTCGATGGAGTGAAGGGACCGTTGAAAATTCAACTCGCGAGCGCATCGGAGGTTCGGCATATCAGGGTTCAGGAGTCGGAGAGACAAGCTGTTAGACATCACGAGTGCCGAAATCGCGATAGGGAAAGTCCCGATAGGAGAGTAAAAGGGTCAGTGTTGACTATTGTCGAGGTTTGAGGTTTTGAGAATCCAACGCTCGACCACTGACCTCGCGATACTGCGAAGTCCAATCCCCCGATAAGTAAAGAGAGGGATCATGGGAAGAGTTCCATGGGTGCAGATTTCCCGACAGGGAAATATAAGGACATTTGAGTTCTTCGGGCTGTGTGAAGGAGAAGATCCTATGGGCGGACGTGCTTGCAAGTGTGGCTGCGTCAGTTGGTATCAAAGCCTTATTATTGTCTGTATATTTCAAGTGAGGGAGGCATAAAAGATAAGGAGCACTCTGATACACTACGTCAAGTGGTATCAGAGCTTAGAAAGGTTCTTTTCTTTCTGTAGCAGAGAAAGAAGAATTCACCATGCCGCTGAGAAGAGATAGACAGTCACCCGATCCAGAGGATAGGGAAATGCCAAGGAGAAGAGGCAGGCATATGGCATATCCATCCATAGAGAGACAAATGCGTGATCTCCGAGCCAGACTCGAAGACATGGAGACAACGCAAAGGCACACAGCTAGTGCTAGGGATCTTAGTGATTCCGAAAGCGAAGTTGAGGCTGAACATGAAGAAGAAGTTGCAGCCAAAGATGCATCAAACAAGTGTTTGATCAAAGCTATTTCCAGGATGGGTGCAAGAGCAAAGGTGGACATTCCAGTTTACGAGGGAAACTTGGATGCAGAGGAGCTTCTAGATTGGATTAGAGCTCTAGACACATACTTCGACTATGAAGATGTCAAAGAGGACAAGAAAGTCAAGCATGTTGTCACTAGATTAAAGGGACACAAAACATTGTGGTGGGATGAACTACAAGCTGACAGACACCGCAAAGGCAAGTAGAAGATTAAGAGCTGGGATCGGATGATCGTGAAGATGAAGGCGAAATTCATCCCCAGGGACTATCAAATTACTTTGTTTAGGAGAATGCAGAACCTGAGACAGAAGCTGATGACAATGAAAGAATACACTGAGGAATTCTACAGACTGAACATCAGGGCAGGTCATCGGGAGAGCGATGATGAAANGATACATGAATGGCCTGAGATATGATATCCAGGACGAGATGAGCATGGTAACCATCTGAACGGTGGAAGATGCTTACCAGATGGCTTTGAAAGCTGAGGAAAAGCTGAGCCGAAAGCAAAGTCAAAGGGGCTGAGGCAGAAGTCAGCCCAGAGGCAAATCAATTGCCCAGGACAAATATCAGAAGCCCAAGGAGGATTGGAAGTTTGGGTCTGAGCCTAAATGCAAACGAACAGAGAGAGGTGGAAGTTCACAGCGTGGGCAATATGCTGAACAAAGAGGACAACATACTGAGCAGAGAGGAGATTATGCTGATAACAACACTTTTCCTCATACCATAGGTAGAGGAAGAGGAAGAGGTGGAGTAATCACATGTTCACATGGGGAAGAATGGGCACAAGTCTTATGAGTGTCTAGATAAAAAGAAGGAGATTGGAGAAGCTCACATCGTTGAAGTGCAGAGGCGGGATGTTGAGGTAGAAGACGCTGAAGGCAGAAGATCGCTCATGATGCGAAAAGTCCTTTTGAAACCAAAGAAGGAGGTGGAGAGTTCAGTCCAAAGGACCAGACTTTTTAGGATTGCTTGCAAGACCAAGGATAGGGTATGCAAGGTCATCATAGACAGTGGTAGCACGGATAATCTCGTTTCAACTGAGATGGTAGAGAAGCTGGAGCTGGAGACGACTGATCATCCAAGCCCATATAAAGTTTCATGGCTACAGAAAGGACACCAGGTAACTATCACTAAACAATGTTTAGTTGAATTCAAGATAGGTGGATATAATGATAAGATCTTATGTGATGTCATTCCTATGGATGTTTGTCATCTTTTGCTGGGTAGACCATGGCAATATGACAGAAATGTGATTCATGATGGGAGGATGAACACATACACCCTGGAGAAGAATGGGAGTGTTAATGTTTATGCCATTATTATAGTTCTTTGCATTTCATAAGATAAGAGCATAATAAGAATAAGATCACTGAGAAATACACATCCACAAGAGACACA
>SNQJ01S0154319.1:5128-21414 GCA_010110895.2 Picea sitchensis
GATATCTTCCTGGGATTGAGAGATATCTTCCTGGGATTGAGAGATATCTTCCTGGGATTGAGAGATATCATTCCTGGGATTGAGAGATATCTTCCTGGGATTGAGAGATATCATTCATGACCGCCTTCACCAGGTCGCTCTTCCCACAACGTAGAAACTCATCTCCCACAAGAGCGACCTGGTGAAGGCGGTCATGAATGTGAGCCTAGATAGTTCCCACAATGTTTCCTCTTGAGTAGCTGACCTAAAAAATAGAAGCGCCAGGATGGATGAAAGAGAAAGAGAGACACTTGAGGACTGTATTCAGTTTTTTGGGGACACCACTTACGGGATTAAGCAACCTCCGACGAAGATTAACCAGTTGAGGTGGAACACCTTCAACTCTCAAATGAGCGACTTGCAGGGTTAGATATAAGCTACACACTCTAAAACCTGGGTCTTGTGCTCAATTCTGTTACAAGTCTCCAGAACCTGTATTATGCTTGGACTAGGTTATTTTCATTTCCTCCAACCAAACCCTAGACCCCCTTAGTTCTTAGTTACCAGGTTTTTGGTTTTCTTTTTTGTTCATGGAGTTCCAAACTCCTTCAATCATAGGTGGATGAAATTATTGTTTTTATGGATGTGTGTCTTGTTTTATGGATAGGTTCTTTAGAAGACAGTGACCACGTGGCATTGAAGAATTGTCTCTACGTTGAGAATATTTACTTTTTATTTTAGTTTTTTAAATGATTTTATTTTACTAAAAATTTCTTTTTTGACTGCACCAAATTTATAAACTCTCAATTTAACTCGTATGCACGACTTTCAAGTTACTTTTTATAGTCAAATCCACTAACTATTGAACTGTTGATGATGCTGGTGGGAGAGAAAATAGAATGAGCAACTGTAAAATGAAGTGGACCCATAGAGTATTAACAATAAAATGAAAGTAAATGATCCGAAGATCAAGTTTGAAATAGAGCTAGTGTAGCAGGATGCTAACCAAGAAACATTAAGACGCCAATACCACTCATAGGCTATATATTGACTTGAATTTATCCATATCCTCTTCTTCCCAGAGGCTAACAAGTGCTTATCCACTATAGATAAGAAAACAATATCTCACAATCGAAATATATACAAATTAAAATGGGATGCGATGTTCTTTTATCTATTATTATTATAAGATATTTTGAAGTGTCCATAGATCAAAGAAAATCGTCGCAAACCTATAATTTTCTTAAAATTAGATGTTAGGGTTGGATTTTCATTTTAAATTATTCAATTTGTAAATGAGAATGAAATTTGCGTGGGAGAAGCAAATTATTCTACTTCTAGAGCGGAGGAGAGAAGCAAGTTGCTTTACAAATTAGTGGTCGAAGGAGATATTAGTGTGTAATATTGAAAAAGGGAAACAAAGACGAACAAGAGAGATGTCAACGAAGGTGTGAGAATTGGGGTTTTCGTGGAGTGATGTAGATCTAATTGCCAAAATGGTGCCAAATTTACTTGTAAAGCTTTTGGGAATTTTTTCAAATTAGTTTTCTCAAGAAATTTTTCTAGAGTATTATACAAAATGGTATAGTTGAGAAGGAATAATTAAATCCTGCTTGAAAATTTAGCATATACGTATATTCAAAAAGTGAAAATCAAGTTTTTGGTATGGGGACAATTACAATTGATATATACATCAATAATCTAAGACTACTTTTGATTTCTTAAGCAGAGAATATGAATAGAACAACTTCAGAGTTGGTGCGGAGAACCAATCTTGCAGCACTGCTAGATGTCGAGGTTTGAAAACACAATGAAACCATTTAATTACACTCTCCAACAAAAAAATCCGTCAGAACCACATGTTCAGATATCAATATTAACCTTGGCCTTGAAGGCCTCTACTAGTTTCCATCATAAATGTGTATGCACACATTCTCAAACTGTATATCCAACAAAAGCAAAGGAAACAAATATTCAAAAACCAGTACTTCTGCATGCCGGACTATAAGCGATAGTGTGTGTTGATGAAGTTCTTGGAGACATGAACCAAGGACTACATATTTCATTTAACGATGGTATCAATGAATAAACATGTGTCCTCTTTCGTATTCCCATATGGCACATCGACCATGTAGGATTCAATCACAATGGTATTGGGTATCCCATTTATAAACATCTTGTGTAGATTAAATTAATCCATATCAATACTAATTGCATTGATTGATTATTTTTCATGCTTACAATTGTGCAAAATTATATTTATGCTTAAAATAGCCCTTGATTGCATCCCATGTTGCAGTTACATGGTCAATCGAGGTCATCAACATCCCCTTATTAGTGTAGTGTTGCGAGGTATTTCAACCATGATCTTAGTCAGATCTAGTATATTGTTCATTCCTTGTGGTAAGATTCAACTGCAAAATTTATAAGTCTTGCATCATCTACATGTTGCATTCTAACTATTTCTTTTAGACATACAAAACGTCAGGAGGGATTTTCTTTTTACCCTAAATAAATTGAGATATGTTTCTGTTGTTTAAATATTTATGCTTGGTAATCCATTGTTTCTAATATATGTCGTGAAAACTCTTGTTGGAGTAGTTTTCTAATACACTTTCTTGTTTTTAGATAAAGATAGATATTTAGATACAATGAAACTGATAAATCATCCTAATTTTGTACAAATTTTTGAGTTAATTTTACATGTCTCTAAAATATCTTTCTAATAAAATAGTGCAATACATTTTGATAGATTTGCAACTATCAATATTTCTTGTAATGTCTGTTTTTTATGAGAGAAAAGTCAATAGTTGTGGCATACAATCCTTAGCTAATTATTTATTCTTATATTGAGTTTTATTTTCCCATGGATGCATGCAGGTTATGGCTAGCAAGACAAAGATATATTTTTTTCTTGAGTACGTTATAGGAGGAGAGCTTTTTAATCAAATTGTGATCATCATTATAAGCCTAAGTTAGTGTATGTATATAGTTTAATGGATCAATGTAATTGCTGCAAAAAAATCATCTTTGTTTGTATTATTTTATTTTTGTTGTTTTTTTCAATGCATCAAGCTTGTTTTAACATTACATACAGGGTTAGATCAACGAAATTTATATTACTAATTAGAGAACCAAAATATACAACATTATGTCTTATGTTTACTCCGGATTGATTACGAACAAGAATTTAGATGAATTCAATTAACTAATCCTGAAGCTAATGATAACTCCAAACATTTATAAGTCCCTTGCAGTGACTTGAAGTATAAAACTCTTGATCTATGACTACCCTTTCTTTGATACTTCGTCTCTCAATATTCTTAAGTTCCTATCACAGATTGCAAATTTAGTTGTACTCAATTGTTCAAATGGTGTATGGAGGCTAGTTTTAATATATGTTCAATGTTTATGTCATCTCCACATCTATGAGATTGCATGCATGTGTTTTCACTAGCATTGGCATAACATAATTATTAGCCTATAGATCTAGGTATATTAGGTAGAAAAAGAAATGATGTAAACCTTATTCACTTTCCATATTCACAGAAACACTTGCAAAAAAGAAATAATAGACTTACAACGAATGTTGTTTATCATGCACCATTGGCTTCAATCAATCACTGCACAATCCTTAGATGTTTGGGAAAATGTGGTTATATATCAATCTCATCTTGGTCGATTGGTCAATTTTAAGAAGAAATGTAGATCAATCACCCATTCATATGTCTACATTGTTATTATATGCATGATTTGAACTCATTCCAACAAAAACTTACATAAGTTCTCACCATCATACTTAAACTATTTTTCTACAAGTATACAAACTAGGTAGGGACTAGCTGCTTTACAACTATTTCCCTTGTGTTATAATATAAATGGTCCATGCAACACCATCTCATATTTATACATGTAAAAATAAGATGAAACTTAGTTAAAGAACATTTCTATAACATAATGGTAAGTGAATATTTTGTGTGAATTGAATGGGATTGTAATTAAAAATATTGAAAGGCTATGTGTTTTTATTATTAGTTGTCCACATGAGAAAGTATTTTGCATGGAAGGAAGAAAAAATGGACATAGGAAGCAGGCATAAGGGGGTTAGGGTTTCCATGGGTGGGAAATAATGTATGCCATCTTTTGACATGATGAAGGTTACATTGTTAGGATAATGGATTGTTGATAGTGCTAAGGACCTAGAGTCTTATGCTTTGAAATGATATTTATGTAGTCCAAAACCACATCTCTCTATGCTTGTTCATTGGATTGGGTCTTCATGGGCATCTATTTCTAGAGGTAAGGTTTGCATAACTCCTTTATAAAGAGGTTTCTAATGTTTTTTGTTTGATAATTTGGTGGACAAGGACATCGTTATTTCTAGAGGTCCTAGAGCTATCTTTATTTTAGTCTAGTATTAATTTCGTAGTTCCAATCATTTGATTTGAGATGGAATTTGAAGGATAAGTTACTATTGTGGGTATGCTTCCTTGGTTTGCCTTCCATTTATGGGACCAATTTTTTTTTTATCATTGTGGGAGATAACATTGGCTCCTTCTAGGGTTTGGCCCAAGAAACTCTTAACATGGAAAGTGGTTTGAGAATAAAGGTTTTGACCTCTCTTGAAACTAGTAATCTTAAAGAAATACTCTTTGAATGTAGTGAATAGTATTGGTGTCTCACTTATGTCTTACTCATGGGCATCAATTATGAGACTACCTTAGGAAAGCTTCGACCAAGAGGAAGAAGAAAAAATATTCCTTGGACATCGGGAGCCCAACATGTTAGGATATTTAGACACTTAGGAGTTAGTTAAGATCATGTTGGTCTAATGTGTCTTTAGGTGAAGTGTGTTTCCTTAGTATGCTTTAGTATGTATTTGTAGTGATGTAATCTGATGGTCATGCTATATTCTAAACATAAAGTGATTTGATATTTCATATTCTCCTTGATACTTACAACTATATTGATCCATGGCTTAGCACCCAATTGATCCATGATATTTATTTAAAGAGCATGGAGGGTCATTTGCTAATGATCGATTTTGAGAAAATATGTTAAGCCCCCAGAAAAATATCCATGTAAAGCCCTATATATTGAGTTGTTGTATTTCTATTGTTATATTAGTATTGTCAGCTAGACATTTTAATTGTAATTGTATCCTTGGTCTCCTATATATATACCAAAGAGACCTAGTTTTACGGTCATCTCATCTTGTCATGTGTATTGCATATATTGTAAAAGGAGGTTTCCTCCTCGAAGTGGATTATTCATTGACTATTTTTGGAGTTTAGTTCATACTAAGTTGGATCTCCACTCTGGATATTATCAAATTAGAATGAGGCAAGAAAAAAATCCTAAAACAACCTTTCGAACACATGAAGGTCATTATGAGTTTTTGGTGATGCCATTTTTCCTTACTAATGCACCTTCAACATTTCAAAGTTTGATGAATTCTATTTTCAAACCCTTACTTAGAAAATTTGTGTTAGTATTTTTTCATGATATACTAATCTACAAAGAATTGTGGGAAGAAAATGTACAACATGTTGACATGGTGTTAAAACTATTGGAATATAAACAACTATATGAAAATCCTTCCAAGTGTTCCTTTGGGGTTCAATAAGTGGAATATCTGGGTCATATTGTATCTCGTAAAGGTGTCAAAGTAGACCTTAACAAAATTAAAGCTATAATGGAATGGTCAGTTCCAAAAACCTTGAAGAATATTAGAGGATTCTTAGGATGATGGGATATTACCGCAATATTTTAGTTCTAAGACTTTTGTGATCATTAGTATTTTGGCGATGTTCTTTCAAATTCATCACAATAGTTTATAAATCGATGTTTCAAACCAGATGCATGTCGTCCATCATCGGGAAGAAATGTGAATAAAATCTAATTAATATGAATGAAGTTAATGTTTTTTAGACTATGTTTAGAGCCGACACATGAGAATAAACTAGCAATGGAAAAACCTAAGGATACATGTTTATATTAGAATAATTATTTAATGAAATATTTTAGTATTAAAAGAGGTTATATATATAGATTTTTTGTTTTTTATTGGGATTAAAGTTAATGTTAGGTAAATTAAAATATATTGTATTAAAATAAATTGTAGGATTTAATATAAAATATTAAAATATTAAAAATAAACAAGACCAAGAAATAAAAGAAGAGAAAAGAGAACATTACCTATGAGGTCAAACTTGGAAGATAGAGTTGGGATCCAATTTCGATTGATCCTCCAACCATCATCTCTATTGAGGTTGTTCGGTTACTTTTCAATTTCGACGGATTCCCTAAATTTCTGATTGTGATAGTGATCAACCTTTGCTAGGATTTTGACATCCTCAATACAAATATGATGTTTTGTTTTGTCTAAGTGTTACACCAAAGCAAAGGGACGAGTTTGATTATGCTTAACATTAGTGACATGTTCCTAGATTTTGATCCTAAAGGAACAACCAGTTTCTTCTATGTATTGTTTTCCATAGGAGCAAGGGATCATGTAGACACCTTTATTATCAATGGGATTCGTAGGAAATTTAACAGATTTAAGGGAGTTTCTAATAGCGTTGAGAGGTTTGAAAGTTTCCCCAATATTTTTCTTTCTCAAAATTATAGCAATCATGTATGTTGTCTGTTGTCCCTTGTACATAGGGTAGGGAAACCTTGGAAATATCATTATTAGTGTGTTCCTTATTTCTGGGCCCTTCACTAGCATTATGGAAGGCCTTGGTCCATTTATGTTTCTTATAACTATTTTCCTTGAAGACCTTGAGGAGATGGGTTTTTTCTTCCTCGAAGTGATCTTTATCTGAGATTCTTAGAGCTCTGGTGGCTAGAGTGTTGAGAAATCCTAGTTTCTGTGTAGGGTGATGGTGGGACTCAACATGTAGGTATTGCTTGGTGTGGGTCTTCTTCCTATAAACTTGATTGGCCATGTATCCATCTGGTTTTTTCATGACACATACGTCCAAGAAAGGTAGGCTATCTTCAGATTCAATCTCCATGATGAATTTTATGTTCTTAGATTGTCTATTAAGGTGGTTGGAAAACTCATCTAATCTATCACGACCATGGGGCCAGATAACAAAAGTGTCATCCACAAACATTTTCCATGGTTTGGGTTGAAAGGGAAAAGAAATGTGTTCTTTACTTTCAATATCCTCCATGAACAAATTGGCTACAATTGGAGAGAGGGGGGATCTCATGGCTACCCCAAATTTGTTTTCATATATATTTCCTTGGAAGCTAAAAAATGTGGATATCAAGTAGATCTCAATTATCTTAGCAGTATATTGGTCTATGATCTTATTGATAACCTCCATAACTCCATGAATATGAGTTTTAGTGAAGAGGTAAACAATGTCAAAACTATCGAGAATGTCACCGATGTCAAGTTTGATATCTTTGATCTTATTGACAAGGAAAGTGGAGTCCTTAATAAAGGAGTTTGTATTACCAACTAAGGGCTTGATTTTTTGACCAAGGTACTTATCGAATTGATAGGTTGGAATACCTATTGTGTTGACGATAGGTCTAAGTGGAGCCCCTTCTTTATAAATTTTGGGAACCATAAATCATTGTGGTGCAAGGAAAACTAACAAAACAAAATTTAATATCACTTGCATCACTTGATTTAATGACATTAGAGACTTATTTTGAGATCTTCACCTTCCCATCGTTTATAAACCTATGTATCTTCACCTTCTAATCCTTTATAAACCTTTGTATCTTAACCTTCTCATCCTTTATAAACTTATGTATCTTCACCTTCTAATACTTTATAAACCTTTGTATCTTCACCTTCTCATCCTTTATAAAACCTACATACTTCAACAATCCCAAGAACTTCTTTTCATATTCTGCCATGGTCGTATTTCATAACCTGAGTTCAAAGACATCTTGCATTTCCTTGTCATAGAAATGATCTGAAATATACTTCTTCTGAAAATACCTCGTGAACTACTTTCAAGTGATCATTCTCTCATTAATGTGTTCAACTTGTTTTCGCTGATCCTACCACATAGAAACTTTTCCATGCAAATGGTATGTGGAAATTATAGATTCTAGGTTAGATGAGTAGTTGTGCAATTGAAAATACTTCTTGATTCCAAGAAACCATGCTTCAACATCATATTACCTTTCTCTTTCACCATCAAAGGATGGTGTCTTGAACTTCCTAAAATCTCCCTGCAAACTATCCAATTCATGCCTTATTCTTTGGTGCCTAGAAGGAGACACTTCTAGACTGCTTATGGAGTCTTCAGATGCATAAAATTTCCTTGTTGAATAAGGAGGTGAGTGATGTCTATGAACTCTGATAGCACTTCTTGAATGACCAACTCTTCTATAGTTATCTCTTCTTTCATGTTTCCTACATTTTTCCTCCTTTCTTGAGTTTGATATATTATTTTCCTACCTGTGCAACTGATTTAGGCTTTCCATCACTTGGGAATTTATTTTATTTTGTTCTCTCATCAACTTCTCATTGTCTTCTTTGTAAATTTGCACTTATATTCTCAAGCTTCTCACAGTCTCTAATAATGTTTCTTGTTCCGCTTTGATCCTGTGCCCATTTGATTCTACTTCTGCATTACCAACACTGATATTTTGACCTTTGACTTCTTTCTCATGACTGAAGGCTCCCTCTCCTTCCTCCATGTCCCAAATATGCATTCTTATCTTGAACTCATATATTTATATCCCTTAATTATGAAAAATGTGCAAGAAACCATTTTTGTTTGAAATTTTCATATTATAGAAATTTGTTAATGAATGTTATAGGTCCTTTTTCTGCTTAATTCATAAAGAATTGTATCATAGTTCTCCCAATTCTAATAATTCCAAGTTTTTCTTCTCTAAACTAGATTTTAAACGACTATTCTCTTGCTCAATTTTGAGTTTTGAGTAGAAAGTTATTGATGGAAAAGACAACGAAGGAAATATCCATTATCACATGCAACATAGCTTTAACACTCAACAATCGCCTGATCATTCCTCTGTATTTAATCATGATCACTGGTCTAGTTTTCCTTGGATTTAAATCACTATTGTCAATCTACTCACTGGCCATCTAAACATGTCATACAACCACAATGCAAACCAACTTTCCAATCTTCCCTTAATTAGATCTAAGGCATCAATTTATTCTTATTTAGGATATTGGGACCACTGGGTATTATGCTTACAGTGACCATCCGATCATATCTTGGATTTATTCCTGACCATGGATCTATCTTGATGGATTCCCTATGGGTCTAAGTCATATATCTTCTTCATTTCAAACTTCTGCGACATCCAAATTACACCCTCAAGTTATATCACACTCACTTTACCCCCATACTTAGAAAATTTTCTAAGTATTTCATCGTGAGTCTATGAGACATCTCGAGTTGTCGAATCTTTCTCCCTCTGATCCGTTTGATTTGTGACACATGGCAATCTCCCGGGCTTTCTAATTTGCGACAAGTGGCGACTTCCTGGGAGTTCGATCGACCATTACCCCGAGGATAATAACTAGATGAATATTTAAATTTAATGTTCTTTTCAAGTGCATATTCAGTCAATTTTAATGAAGATAAATATTTGGTATTGTCAAATACTAAGGAATTTGGGACACCAAATCTAGTTGCAATGTAAGAATCAAGGAAATATATCACTTGATTTTCATTTACTATTTTGAGAGGAATTTCTTCAATCCATCTGGTGAAATAGTCTCTTGCAGTCAGTATGTATTTGTGCAGCTGAGAAGAGTTTGGGTTGATTTCCCCTATCATGTCCAAACTCCATTGTTGAAATAGGTGTTCAATTAAAATTGGTTGTAGAGGAAAAGCATACTTATTTTCCCTTCCAATTGACTTTTGACATTCTTGACATCTTCTTGCATATGCATGTGAATCATTGAATGGAGTAGGCTAATAGTAACCTGCCTTGGGGATTTTGTGTGTAGTGGTCTCTCCCCTGAAGTCTCCTCCAGCTGGACCATCTCGTCATTCAGAAAGGACTTTTCTACATTTTCCTTTTCCAAACATCTTAGGAAAACACCATTAAAATTATTTTTGAATAATATTCCCTGAGCAAGGTGATATTTAGCTTATTTGAGCGTAAGAGATCTCGTTTTATTGGGTTCCATGTAGTGTGGAGCTGAAACATGGGTCAAATAATACTTCATTTCATAATACCATGGGTCATTATTTACAGGAATGTAACAAAATTCTTTCTCCAGTAGACTTTAATCTTCATAAAGTTGTTCTTCATCAACTATATCTTTTGTTGATTCAACTTCCATCTTGCAAAGTCCTTGTCCTTTCACAATATTTATAGGCCTCATGTCCATATCATGTTCTTGTAATGTTGTTATTCAAATAGCTCTTTTGTCTCCTAAATCTCTCTATACCAAGATATTTCTCACATTAGGGTAGGGTATTATCACTTTGGCCTTGGATTTGAGTAGGTATGGTATGAAATGTTTAACCGCCTTAAAATTTGCATAGGCTTGTTTTTCTACTTATGGATAATCAAGTTCTTCTCCTTGTAGACCAAAACTCGTAAAGGAAATTGGGAATTCATTCCCTTCATCATTTTTTTGCGTGAGGGCAGTTGAAAATGTGATGTCAGAAGAAAAGGTATAAAGTATGAAACCTTTTGGAAAAATATGGACTCATCAATGCAAGAGCGTGAGCTATCTCTTCTCTGATCTTTATGAATTATTCCTTCTCTTTATACCCTTTTTATAACTTTCATTATTCTTTATCATGTCCTGTAGAGGCTTCATAGTCTCATCAAAACTTGGGACAAACCTTCTTACAAAATTTATTTTACCAAGAAATGATTGCATGGACTTCTTGTTATGAGGAAAATAAATATTTGAGATAGCTTCAGTTCTTTCAGTTTATATAATCATACCATATTTAGATACAACAAATCCTAATAATTTTCCTTCATTGACTACAAAAACATATTTGTTTGGATTCAGTGAAATGCCATACCTTTTGTATCTATTAAAAATATTTCTTAAATGGGCTATATGATCCTTTTTGTCTTTGGAGAAGATAGTATATTCATCAAGATATACCACCACACGGTCACCAATTATTCCTCTGAATGTGATGTTCATGACTCTTTGAAAGGCTTCCCTTGCATTTCTTAGTCCAAACGACACCTTCTTATAGGCATAGGTTCCCCATTTCGTTTGGAAATATTTTTCAACTGGTCATCATGGGAAACTAGAACTTGATTGTAGCAAGAAAAACCATCTAATAATGAGAACATCTCAGAACTAGAGACACATTGTAGGATTTGTTCCATGGGTGGCACATGATAATTGTCCTTTTCTGGGGCCTTGTTCAAGTTTCGAAAATCAACACAGAATCTTATGTTCTCATTCATTTTCCTTATAGGAACAATATTAGCAATCCATTGGGTGTGTCTAATAGGGAAAATTATCCCTACTACTAGTATCTTATTTAGTTCAACCTTCACTTGAGGTTCTAAGTTAGAATACATCTTTCTCAATTTCTATTGAAAATTTTGTGTTTGAGGCTTCATGGGGATGATATGTTGGATGATATTTGTATCATATGTATTGAGGTCATCTTATGTCCAGGAAAATATGTCCTTTTTTTCTTTAAATAAATTGATGAAGGCTTATTTTTCAGCTGGTGAACAATT
The DNA here is from genome assembly GCA_010110895.2 of Picea sitchensis. Classification (NCBI taxonomy): domain Eukaryota; kingdom Viridiplantae; phylum Streptophyta; class Pinopsida; order Pinales; family Pinaceae; genus Picea; species Picea sitchensis. The sequence continues at coordinate 16,790 of SNQJ01S0154319.1, forward strand.
CCTTCCAAGGTTGATATTTTGTGGTATATTACTTGTTCCCAAATTTATTACCTCAAACTGCATAGCTAAACTGTTGGTTTTGTAGTTTGTCACTTTCTTAAACTTGTCTTGAATATCATAGAGCTTCTCGAGGCTCACCACATTTTTGGGGATGTTATTAGTTGGATTGACTTTACTCCCCAATGTTTGACTTGTTGAGTCAAGGGACTCATAATTCACATCCTGGTAATGTTGGCCTTCAACTATGACATACTGTTTGAAGTTATCTTCTAGATGTAGGGAATTTATGATCTGTTGATCATCGTCAAAGACTCTCCAGTTGGTTATGTTGTCAAGAATTGCAGGCCTATACAATAATTCCACAGAAAAAGTAATAGGCATTATTCCTTCCGATGGAATTAACTTAGATGCAACATTAGCAAGTAAATCAACATCATATTTAATGAATGAGGAATAGGGAAATATTAAATGCATCAAAGCGTTTGATAAAATCCCATACCTCCCGCTGGTAATGTTTGAGGTGACTTGAAAGAAAATGTATGGTGTTTCTTACCTGTTTTATTACAATTTCAGAGTCACCAAATACCTTTATATTCCTTGCTTTCATGTCTACTTCCTTTTTCAATACTTGTAGAAGAGCTTCATATTCAACAGTATTGTTTGTGCATTGGAACTCAGGTTTACATGCAATCGATGTTTTCTTTCAATTAGGGTCTTTCAATATGTAACCAACACCTGGACCTTCAAGAGACTTGGATCCATCAAAGAATAAATTCCACATGTTAGGATCACCTTTAGGTTTAGTTATGGACTCATATTTTGTTTTATTTTATAAATTAATTAGGTTAGTAAAATTAGCATACATTTCTAACTTATCCCTAGATACCATGTTAGGTTGTACATCAGGGTTAGTGTCATTCCTATCTACTATATTACAGTGAGGTTCAACAATCTGAGTGCAATGAAGGATTTCAGATTGTGTGTTTGATACTGCATAAGAAGAAATCTCAGCAGTGTGATTCCCCAAGAAGGAATCATAAGAGTAGTTCCCTAAGATTTAATGGTTGAACATTATGGGATCATTAGAGTCATTAAAATATGTGACCATATGCTTCATGTATATTTCTTTTTCTTCTCTATTTTGATTGGGTTTTCCATTGTATGGTAACCATAGGCGTGGCCAATCGGTAGCAAAATGTCCATTGAGCATAGCAGACCAATATATGCTCAAAAGAATTCCATAAGTATCTAAGATATCAACTACGATGATGCCAATTGTTTGGTGCACTTTGTGATTAGATGATAATTTGATCAAGGCATTCTTTAACTCCCCAATAAATTCGACCCTTGACCAATTTAACAAGATGATTTGGATATCAAATTCTTCAGGTTTGACATTGAGATTTTCACAAACTTTAATGGCATGCCATTTGAATAAGCTCTTGAATATACCATGTAGTTGTGAACATTCATGTTGAAGATTTCACAGGTCAATAAGAAAGGGGTAGTATTGGATTTTGATCGGTGTCCAGTCAGAGATGCATTGACAATTGCTTATTTATTTGGTGTTGTCTCATCAATGGTTTGACCTACTTTAGCTTTCCCTTTACTTACCACCATGTTGAATTGTTTAGTGTTCTTAGAAGAATTACCCTGTAGTGTTTTGATATAATTGTCCTAGATTTTGGGTTACTTCATGAGTTCAAACATAGATATATTCACTTTATTTCTTTTCAAATATTCCAAAAAATCATAATCCAATTTAGATGGGGGAGTAAAATAGGTAACCTGATTATCACCAGAGAGTGTCTTTTGGGTGTTGGATGTTGTCTTAGGCTTTAGCAATTTCAGAAGAGGAAGAAGTGTTGGAATATGATGCCTTACTTTCACTCCTTGTGGTTACTTCGTTTTGGGACATATGAATTTCTTCCACATCATCCCCTTCTTCTTCTCCCAATCCAAAAGAAATGTCCCAAAAAGAATTGACTTCCTTCTCTTCTATTTCACTAGTCTCGCGATATTGATCATGTTGTTATACTTCCCCCTCCTCTTCTTCCTAAAATTCTATTTGGGTATCCTTTTCCCAATATTTGAGGGCTTTTACAAAATATTTCATGTTTATACCTTCCAAAGGAGGATTTGTGTTGGTGGAAGGAGGAGTACTCTTTTATTTTTTAGGTTGAAATATGAAAAACTTATTGGGGTTTGAAGATCCTTCTCCACAATTCTTTTTCATACCAATAATTTCATTGGAAATTTTCTTCACAATTCTCTAGAGGGCTTCCATATCTATGGAATCTTTATCTTTCTTATCCTCGGGAGGTTTGGTCACAATAGTCTTGGTTTTGACACCAATTTTATCCTTTGAAGATTCAATTCTAGGATTTCCTTTAAGACTAAGCATGTCCTTCTCAACTTTAATGGCTTCTTTAAAGGTGGGTTCTAAAGTATTTTTATCAACCCTTTTTACAAACATTACCATGGAAATAGGGAGAGTTGAAGTATAAAATTCAATAGAGACATCGTCAACAGGTTTGTAAGCTCGAGGAGTTTTATTTATTAAAGTGAGAAACCTTTGATTGAAATCCTTTACCTTTTATTTTGCATCCGTTTTAATCCTAGAAAGATCTAGAACTAAATTTGCTAGGGTTTTGTCTTCATTGAATTTTTCAATAAAAGTGGTTTTAAAAGAATTCCATCTAGTGAGTGAAGATTGAGATAAAGAAAAGTACCAGGTTGAAGCTTTGTTTTCAAATGTATAAGGAAAGAGCCTGGAGGATACATCTTCATATTGCACATTCATCAACCTAACAACAAGAATAAACATTTTTACATCGTCTTCAGTAGAATATTTCTTATCAGGATTAAACTTGGATAAAAAAAAATCAGGATGTTTATGTTGGATTATTGAGAGGGGGGGTTGAATCAGTAATAGAGAAATTTAATCCTTTTTAACCATATAATCCAAGTGTTATATCAATGAAGCATTACCATCCAATAACTGCAGAGTAAATAAGCAATGAACAAACATACACATACACAGTACACCAGTGTTTTACATCGAAACCCAAATAGGGAGAAAACCACTGTTATCCACAATTTTGGTCATCGTGATGATGTTCTGATGATGGAAAATCAAGCTCTTCACTAAGAACACTTTCCTGAGAAAAGTTACATTTGTCTGCTTCCAGAAATCTTACTTTTAAGGGATGTTCGCAGGCTACCTATATATTTTCCTGCGAGAATGCCTGATTCTCGCAGGCTGCATTAAGCTGGAGTGTGAGGGGTTCGCACTGTACCTAACTCTCAGGGTGAGAACATTTTCCAAAGGGAAGAAAAAGATAAGTTCTCGAGCCTTCTAGAAGGGAATCTTCCAGAAGGGTGAGTTGGCATTCGAATGGTTGTTCAAGAACTGACTTTCCTGATATCTTGGGATTATTTCCTATCCAAGTAACTAATCTATTCTCTCTTATAAATTGAGAGGAATGCTCATGGAAAGGGTTAAGCAACAAGCTAGTAAGAGATTTATTGGAGAATTAGTGCAATATTGTATGAAGTACTGATGCTACAGCAACTAGAGACACAAGCAAGGTCATCAAAAGTGGTTGATTTTCTTCATGTGTGAGCAAGTGTGTGTGTCAGAGCCAGGAGCCATCGAAAGGAGATCTACAACATCAAGGCTTAGGTTGTAAGTTTCACTTTCAATTAATTCAATACAATAATATGTCCCTTTCCCATAAAGATGATGCCACTTTATTACATAACTCCTTGATCATATGTATAGATTAGCTATTGAATATATTGATTTGCTTGCACTTCGATTGGTTTGTACTGTTGTGATCTGAATGGTACAAGAGCGTTGGAGCGAAGCTTGGAACAATAGAGACCCAAGGAAAGCGTTCATAAGGTATGTCCATGATCCTTGTCTCTTAGTTCATTCAATAGGCTAGATCTAGGGAAAGAGTATTATTCTGTTCTGTTTTGTTCTAGATCCAGGTGGATCTAGGGAGATCGATTCGTGTCCGCACTTATGGATTAATCCTAAAACAACCACATAATGATTTTTATTATATTTCTTGAAGAATTACATTCATTGGAAGCACCAACTTCCTTTGTTTCCCAGCTGCAACTGGAAGGAGGCTCCAACCCCCTCGTTTCTCAGGCTCCAACCTGAGGGAAGATCCAACTCCCCAATTCTCTGGCTACACCCATAAGGAGGCTACAACCCCCTATGTTCTCCGGATACAACCAGAAGGTGGCTACAACCACCTGTCCTTGCCCCGTCCTGCCACCCTAAAGTAGAAGTAGAATGATGGAACCACTGCCAACCTATCACTGTGAGATATATCGTTGTAAACTTGTACCAATAAATCTAAACCATGCATCAACCTGTACCTCAACATGTAATCAACCTATACCATAAACAAGTGCATCAACCATGCACCAACCTGTACCAAGTAACATGTAATCAACCTATACCATAAACAAGTGCATTCAACCATCTACCAAGTATGTAACAATCATGTGTCAAATACTCATCAACTATGACTCATCAATATGTACCAACATCATCAACTATACACCTCATGTATGTGCCAACTCATCAACTACTTGTCTCAACCATG
>SNQJ01S0154319.1:21424-44041 GCA_010110895.2 Picea sitchensis
ATTATTTACCTTTTAAAATCTCTTAAACCACTTTGACTACTTTGACCTTTTGGGGCTTCTAGACGACATATGAGGGTCCTCCAACTTTGTAAGGCCATAACTCTCAAACCGTGAGGAGTTATGTGACGTTACACATACCACCAGAAATGGAATGACATGTACTATCCATATAGAATAGTATTATCTGAAAATATATGATAACTCATACCGTTATCCATCAAACAAACTTGGGTCCATTACCCAAACCTAGGGCCTCCAACTTCTCATGGCCATAACTCTCTAACCGTGAGGAGTTATGTGACATTCCACATACCACTGGAAATGGAATGACAAGCACTATCCATATAGGATAGTTTNTTAAACATGGGTTCTCTTACTCCGCAAAGCGTCTTCCCATGAGGGATTTCACCATAAGGGGACCACTTTAGAGTTCATCCATCTTTACTTCTTATCAACCATGACAAGACAATAATGAGTCAGATTTACATAAAACAATATTGGGTCCATTACCCAAACCTTTTTTTTGTGGGGCTTTCTACAAGGGTTGACATCAATGACAACCAACCTTAATCAACAGTTTAGGCATATCATGGATTGCCCCAGGGATTGCAACATCATTGGGAACCAACCAAGGTTGGTTATTCTGTGGCTTTGCATTAACTCCGCCCATTGGTTGAGGATTGGTAGGAATTCCTTCTCCTCCTTATCCATCTCCTTCAGGATCATCTTCAAGATTACCTCTTAGTGTTGTGGGTGGGGATTTAGGAGGAATGGGAGGTTGACCTCCCCCATCAAGTAGTTAATTTTTGAGGTTGGAATTTGAGGGTTTTGAGACTCCTTATAAGATTTGCAATAGTTGGTAATTAGGTGTCCTGACGGTTGTATTTCCTTTGTGGGTGAGGGGACTTTCAAGAGCCGGTTCTTCCCATGTAGGACTTCTTTGGACCTCAGATATTGAAAAGTCAATAGGGACTTTTCCATTTTGTCTACTCTAGTGACGATTTAATACATGTTCTCAAGTTTTTTGGACTATTCGATCAAGTTTGAAGTCAGAGAATGTTTGAGATGTTGGCGATATAGGTTCAGACAGAGGAAAACCTCATTGAGTGGAGAGTTGAGAAGGAGTATTTGGAGAATATGGAAGAGGATGTAAAACTTTTTCAAGGTTGATGTGGTGAGAATCACTTGGATGAGTAGTGTTTATCAACGAAATACAACAGGTAGGGTTTTGTAATTTATTAGCAACCATTAAGTTCAATGCCCCTCCTTCTAGTGACATTTCTATTGACGTGGCCAAATGACCTATCAGGAAAGTAAGGTAGAACGCCTGATGGCAGGTCCCAATTAGACCCACTCTCGTTTGGAATAGTGTTTTCGACTATTATGTTGGCTTGGTTTCCAATATAAATATTATCTAATATGAATCTAAGAACAAAATGTTCTTAAATGAATTAAAATCTGAAATTAAATCTAACTAATATTGTCTAAATCTATTCTAAATGCAATTCTATACTATTCTAACCTATCCTGATTAGGATCAGTCTAAAAAGTATGAGCACAGTTAAAGAGATGTTGTTACTAACACAATAAATAATTCATTTATGCAAGTAACAAGTTAATATGAAAATGAAAAAATATATAATATTAAATAATTGCAAATTATACCATTAAGATTATTTCTATGCTAATAAGGAAATATATGATGATATAAATATTAAGAATAGAGTGAATAATAATTTCATACCGCTAAGTACAAATAAAATTCATATCATAGATATCATAGACACATGCACCAGAAAAATCTTGAATACACATATCAGAATCATAAACCTCCAAAATTGTCTCTTACTCTATTCATTCATACAGTAATAGTATCGTTCCAACGTACAATAGATCAAAAGTCCATTCTCATTTGTAGTCTCCTCTTTTATAAAACAAGAGGGATTGTTTACATTCTGAAACTATTTATTACCAGAGGACAATTCGAACTTGTCCCTTCATACTCCATTTTTGGATTACAACAAGTGAGAATGGACAAAAATAAAAAGGATCAGTTACAAAATCAAAACAATCACGAGACCCTTTTTGCTTCCATTTGATCTATGTATTCCTTCTATAATGCATAGTCTTCCATGATCTTCTCCAGCTTGGTCAACTCTAGTTCTCCATCACAAATTTTGGTCGTAACTTCTTGGCTAGTGTGATTAGCTTCATTGGTTTCATCAGGTATTCATTCAATATCTCCTTATTAGCTTCTGTGAGTTGCTCGATACTCACTTAACTAGCTTCAATCTATTATTATACTTCAATTATTCTCAACTCCCCTAGGGTTGCATCATCAATGTCTGGCATGATCTTCATTCTGAACTCTTCAAGGAGCTCATCATAAGCATTCCACAATATTTTGTATGCCTTTATCACTGCTTTCTGAATATTTCAGATGTCTTTTAGCAGTGGATTCCATGTATCAAATAAGACCTAATATTTTATCCTCTCTCTAGTGGTGTATAGTGGTAGGGTATCTGGTGGATTATTTTACACACCCTACCAATCTACAATTCTATTAAAGGCATCATTATCCTTGTGATATATATCCCTTATTTATTCAATTTGATCATGTAGCCTTATCTAGTCATATTTATTCCTCTATATGTCATTCAGGATGCAGAAACACTTCTATTTCTCTGAATTTAGTTCCTCATTAATAGTTGTGGCTTCTGCCCTTAGGAATTCTAGGATGAGACTTCCTGCTTTGTTTTCTTCAAGAGCGTTCTCAATCATTTCTTTATCTTTCTCTAAACCTTGAATTTTGTGTTCCAACTATTCAATAAACTTGTTGGTTTCTACTTGTTCTTCATGTAGATTGGTCAATTCTTGTGTGTAATTGTTCTTCATTTGTTCCACTTCTCTAGAGTGCCCCTTCTTAAAGGCATCCAATTATTCCCTACGTAAATTTTCATTTGTGTGTGATCTCTTCTCGAATTTTGTCTCCATTTTATCCTTTTGTGCTAGTAGAGCCTCTTCCATTTATTCTTTGTGTAGATTCTATGAAATTCTCTCCGCCTTCTCAAATTCAACAGTGATGTCATCCCTATGTGCATTTATTATTCTCTCCAGTTTATAAATCTTGGTCTGTGTTGTGTCTAATGAAAAAATTATCTCATATATGGACATGGAATTTTCCCCTACAAATGCATTAAGTGCAGAGGAAGTTACTATGGCATTCTCTTTGGGGTCAGTTCTTGCCGTCCACTCAATAATTATTTTGTTTTCCCCTAACTAGGAGTAGTTTCTCCCCTCTTTATTTTATTGCACCTTTTCTCTATGGATTTTTTTGTTGTTGTCATAATAGTATTCCCCTACTGCTACTACAACTTCATATAATTCTAATACTTGTGAGATGGAAAAATTACCTGGTATGTCCATAAGAGGGGTACAATCCTGGGGGGGAATGTCAACTATGCCCACACTTGGAGTTGTTGGATTGTTTTGGGGCTCACCCAATTTATTTTTTATTTATTTATTTGCTTCCACTTCAAATTTCCTTTTGGCTTCAACTTCAACAACCTTCTATTGTTCTTCCTCTTCTTTCTTTATCTTTGCCTCTGCCTCTGCTTCTAGTCCCTCTCTCTCCTCTTCGGTCTTTTTCTTTTATAATGCATCATGTTGGGATTTTGCTTCCTTCTCTGTCCTTTTCTTCTTCTCATCAACCAGCTTCTTTAATTCTTCTTCTCATCTATTTTAGAACCATATTTTGGTTTATCCTTCACCTTTCTTTTGATTTGATCTTGGCTCTTTTTCTTCTCTACCTCTTCTCTTCGATATCCTCTTCTTCTATCATTATCTTTTGGTTTCTCTCATCTAATTTTATTTTCTCCTATTGTTCCCTTGCCTCTAACTTTTCTTGTTCCTTATCCAAAAGTAATTGGAACTATTCCTGAGCTACTTTTTTCTTTTATTCTTCTTCCATTAGCATATTTTCTCTAGCCACCTCCTCAGGCAACCTTTGTAACACTTCATAAAAGAATAAGACTCCTTTGAAAACCTCTTCTACAAATTTCACTACATGGATTATTGGGTGAGTGAGGGTAATAGATTTGATATGACTTAATGCTAGGTATTTTGGGTCATTCCCTTTAGTTTCTCTCGTGCATAAGCATATCTCCTTTAGGGATTCTTCTTATTCCCTAGCATGAGGACCATTTAGTAAGGTGTAATTCCCTATGTTTATAGGGAAAGTGGGTCAAAGCTTCTTACCATTACTTGAAAGAAAAGAGGTTATGCCAGTATCTATGGTTTGGTTAGTAATTTACCTCATTAGAAACCTATCAAGAACTTATGTAGGTAGGAGATGTGGGGCTTTGGAGTTCCCATAGACTCTCATGTATTTGTAATATTTTCCCAGATACTAGTTTGCAATATCATTCATGGTAGCCATGGATTCCTTTGATATTCTAAATGGTGGATAGCCAAAGATGATGGTATGTAGGGGAGCAAGGAAATGATCACATATTTCATAAATGTGTTTTTTATATTTTACATCCCATAACTATGAAAAATATACATGCACAAGTGGTTGATTTTGGTCCCAACTCTATCCAAAGGAGGGAAATTGTATATAAGAGCATACATGATCAATGAGGTATGCCAAAATATAGAAACAAGGTTTTTTCATTCTTGGGGAATTCATGACGTTCAGGAAAATGTTGAAGGTGAATATTTCTTCCCAATTGAAAATTTGTCCTGTCTTTACCACTGTGTAGGCCATTGGAATTCATTCCATTTGAAAAATGAGTGTTTTTCTCTTCTCGATAAAGTCTGCATATCATCGTATTTAAAATTTTGTATGTTCTCTTGAATTCCTGGGAGGGGATTAACTGTTTCCCTTGTATGAATTTTATTTCCTCGTCGCACCATCAATCCTCCATCACCTCTTCGAAATATTTATTCTCTTTCCCAAATTTTCTTTAAAATGGTTCATTCGAGGATATTGCAAGCTTTGGTAGGTGGTATTGGAGTCTGATATCTTCTAATCTCAGGGATGCCATCTGTATTCCTTCTTTTCTCACAATTGTAGTCGTACCTCGGTCAAGATGTTTGAGGCAGCATGTTGTTGTGTCATTTTATGGAAACAACATTGATAGAGAAATCGGGAGGTGAATGCAACTTTTCTGAATATTTCGATAAAATTCTGGATTCTCTTCCTCTGGGGGGAAATCATCGGTGTTGACAATTCTATAGATTTTATCGTATCTCAGACAATGATATACCCCATTGTGATAATTAATATCAGTATCCATAATGTCACCTAGATTTACAATAGGTGTGGGTGCAGGTGCAAGCGCATTCACTATGGGGATTTTCCCTTTTCTGGTTTGTGAGTGCGACATGGTGTTGTTGTAAATTCCTACAATGAATGAAAAATATCGTAAGTTTACTGAGTGGACACAACAATATAGAAAATCAAAATTTAAACTAATTGCATACCTATTGTTCTAGACTTTAGTCGAGGTTCAAAGCTAACTTGCATTCGCAGAGTTTTCACAAGTTTACAGAAGCATGTAATGAGTTAGTTAGAGTTTACAAGGTGTTATGTATATGTAAAATTACCCTAACTCTTCATAATTAATGTTGAGTTGAGGATAGTTCATTTGTAGGTGTAAAACCACTTTGCCATTAATGCATTTAGAAGTACATATTTTCTCAGGCTCTTATATTGGGTTCTTAACAATTGGAAGATCAGTGATGAAAAACTTTATTGAAACTACTATCAGAGTGAGTGCCATTAGAAAGGATAATCTCTGTGGTTGACCTTCTTTCTGTTGAGAAGTATCGAGGAATATTTTTTTCCTGTATTGGGATGTGTTCCAGATAGGATAAATTACAAATCATGCCAATCTTGTTCTTTTCCGTACTATCGAAAAAGTTCTCATCGGAGAGGAGGTTAATGCTAAAAATCAGACTCAGACAATAGGTCTTCTGGTGGTGCTATCAGAATGTGTTTCCATCGAAGAAGAAGGGTTATTCTATTTTGTTGATCCGACAAGAAAGGTATCGAGGGAATATTCCCACATCAAAAATCATGCCTATAAGAATGTGTTATCTGTGGAGAAGCTAAAGCATATGGATAAGAAGGGATTAATAAACCAATCTCTCCTTTCCTAATCATGATAGTGGTCCATAAGAGAGCCACTCCTATGCATTTAAGGTTTACCATGTAGACTATTTTTAGAGACCAGTAATCAATTGACACGTAGGCACAGAGCAAGCGCTCCATGGAATAGTGGAAATATATGTGTCCGAGTAATTCTTATCGAAAGGGCCTCATCCGAGTCAAGATTATAAAGTGGGAATGCCTTTTGACTATAATGATTTCGATAGAACAATTTCCGATGGTGCTATCAGAAAGGTTCTGTTAGAAGAGAAATTAAAGTTGTTCATCTAATTGTTTTGAGGAGTAATTTCTTGGTGGGAAATATCTTGATATCTCTCAAGCATGATTATATAAATGAATATTTTCCTTATGGTTTAGCATGAATAAGAATTTTATCTTTTCGGGCAAGGGCCAAATAACAAAAAGTGAAAAAGAATAAGACCCTTGATTCTCATAGATGATTGTTGGGTTAGGAATGAGACTGCATTAGCCAAATTAGTAGTTTCCTATGTTAGTAGAAAATCAAGTAAGTAGTGATAAAGTATCTTTCCAAGATTTTGATAGGGGGTATCCACTAAAATTCCATAATTTATAGAATTTTAGTGGGTATTTGTGGGGGAAAAACACCTCCCTAACGAATCCCTAACACTAGCTTGTTGTCCTTTGTTAATATTTTGGGTATATAGATTTTCAAAGCGTTGCTTGGCTACTTCTTGACCAGATGAAAATCCTCGAATACTTGATCATCTTCTAATTGTATTTTAACGACTGTATTATTTTACCTCTAAGCCTTGGTTTGCTTGTGGAAAAGGGAAGTATTCTTGTCAATGTCTTGAAGCTAAAGATTCCTATACTTCAACCTCCACTCATGTTCCTCTTTTTTGAATGTAGCTTGAATATTTTGGTCGATAGTTCTTTCTACATACAAGACTTGTTCATCGATTTCTCCTTTCTCCATTATCTGTTGGATCTCTCCTAGCGCTTGAAACCCCTTAATCCTTTCCTATCTAGGACAAATGTAAGAAGTCTTTGCCCATTTTTTTAAAAATCATGCTTAATTGATCTCAACTTGCATTATGAAACAAAGTTTGGCAAACCCATGACTTGTATTTTCCAAGTGTTTGAAACCAATTGAGAACTCAATTGTTTTAGAGCTAGAGAGGGTTGAATTGAAAGGGTATCAGTCCAAAATTTTGAGGGGGATCCATTTAGAATGATAGGCTTGTGATTAGAATTTGTTGAAGGTACTATCCTGGAGGAGATTAAGAGGTTGGATAAGAAGAAATCGTTGTGAACCAAAAGGTGATCAAGGCAAGCAACAATATGGTTGGAGCCCATTATTTTATTACTCCAAGTGTATTTAACCTTGATGGGATTTACATCCATTAGATCCTAGTCTATCATTAGATCTTCCATTCTTTTGTGCATAGGTTCTCGTACTATGCTTCCCCCCCTTTTCTCATAATTTTGTAGAGTGGTGTTGAAATCTTCAACTACTATGCAAGTAGGGAGAACTATATTTTCTTTGATGGCATGCAAAGAGTCCCAAAAACCAACTCTTTCATGATGAAGCATGGGCATGTAAACATTTATGAATGAAAAAACCTTTCCTAAATTGATGCATTTGAGTCTAGAAAAAATCCAGTTATCAGAGCATAAATTTGCCTCACTTTCTAGGCTCGTAGAATCCCACGTTGTTAGGAATCCTTCTGAGGTTTCTCTAGATCTTATGGATTCTCCTTTTCTATTCTTCCATAACCTTTCCACATACTTGATCCAGGTGGATATTGGTGGCCACCCACCTATTCCAACTGGATCCTCTTGACAATTTTTAGTTCAACACATTCTTATGTACTTCTTTGTAATTATGGGTTCTACACTTCCGGAGATGTATGCATCCCTACACATATTCCAGGTGGAGACTGTTGGCTGCCCAGCTAATCCAACTGGATTATTTTGGAATATTTCATGTCAACACATCTTTTTGTACTTCTAGGGTCGTTTTGGGGCCCTAAACAATGTTTTTTTGGCTTGCAACAATCAAAATATAGATGAAGTCAAAGTTTGACGACAAAATGTGTATTTATCGAGAAGACCTTTCCAACAGGCCATCACGCGCCTAAAACGGAGGTTGTATGCAAAAGTTATGACCCCGGGAAGTTGAGGTACCAACTTACCCATCAGGACCCACATAACTTTTGGCATTTCGTCTCCTAGGGTTAGGTCTTTGAATGCATAGGGTTTTAGCATTCATGAGTAATGTTAAAAGGGCCTTTGGAGCATCATTATAATCATTATGATGAGACGTATGTGTGTAGCAGCCACATCTCTTCTTAGAGATAGCTAGCACCATTTGAGCAAGTTGTTTTCAGTTCTATAGTTTTACAGTTTGAGCCTATTTTATTTATTTAATAGAATTTATTGTTCACTGGATATCTGTTGTTGTTCTTTGCATATCTGTGTTATTGTATTCAGTTTTTTATTCCTTTTGGTTCGCTCATAAATCTAGATCAGTGGTATCAGAGCGATCTATTTTTCATTTATTTTTTTTCATGCATGTCCCCGACAAGATCTGGGTACAAGAAGTTGGGAGTCGAACTAATCAATCCTTTGCAATATCGGCCACTCTGAGCCTGAAAAAAACCCATGGGGGATGAAAAGAAAGATGATAGAGTAGGATATCCTTTTAAAATGTTGCTCTAGGAATCCCTTGAGCGACAAAGGAACGAAATGATGGACAACTTTGCATAGATCCTTGGGTGACTGCCCACATGAGACACATCTTCATCAAGCGGCCATGAAACCCCCTTCAAGGTACAAGTAAATTTTGATATTTCGTTATTTGAAGGACTGATAGATGTGGATGTTGTAGATAAATGGTTGAATTTTCTCGAAGGGTATTTTTCGGTCCACAATTTTTCCGACAGGGAAAATATTACTTTTTCACTTCTCAAGGTCGTCCCCCGTGTTAAGGAGTGGTGGGATAATTACTTTGAGCAAAGTGCCATAGAGGAATCTACAATATTTTCGGTCACCCCCACATGGGATTCCTTCAGGGATGCCATTAAAGAACAACATTTTCTTGTTGGAAGCTACGAGGACCAGTACACAAGATGGACCACGCTGCATCAGGAAAGGGACCAGATAGTACCAGATTTCACCAATATTTTCCATACCCTGTGCACCAAATTGGGTATCAAAGACTCTGAATGACATCTGGTGCTCAAATACTATGTCTATCTGCATAGATACATTCAAACAAAAATGGAGTTTTTGGACATCACATAGTTAGGTGTGGCTTATAGATATGTTGTCAAGATCGAGCATACATTTAAGTAAAAGAGGCCAGAGTTTGGATCTACAAACTCCTCACACCCAAAGAAGGGAAAAGGCGACCCCAACCCAAAAAACAAGGGACAGGGCAGAGATGACCTCTCTTAGGACAACCAATCCAAGCCGCAATCCAAGAAGGGTAATTAGAAGTCGAAGAAGGACACAGGAAAATGGTGTGAATACCATAAAATCCCTTGGCGCAACACCGAATAATGTCTCTCTAAGCAGTCACTAGTGTCTGAGCTGAAATATTTCGAGTTAGAGGCAGATTCTGACTCCAAATCAAATCCAGAAAGTGGGAAGTGGTTCATCGATGTTGAACCCAGTGCCATTGTCGCTACCACCAAAGTCCAACCAAGTGAACCAAAAGAACCAAAGGAAGGGGAACACCTCTTTCAATCATAGATGTGGGTATAGGGGACTCCATTGCATTTCATTGTCGATAACGGTAGTCAGAAGAACATTATTTCAGAAGAGGTCATCAAGCGGTTGGACCTACCAATAACACCACACCCACAACCCTACACCATCGACTAGCTTCACCAAGGATGAGATCTCCATGTCAAACAACAGTGTCGTCTTCCATACAACATCAAGCCCATAAAAAACGAGGTATTGTGTGATATTGCTCCCCTTGAAGTTTTTGATGTTCTTTTAGGCTAGTCATATTTTTGGAAGCAACATGTTGTGTATGAGTCTATACCCTGCAGTGTTATTATTACTTTGGGTAGACAAGTGTATAGGATATCAAATTTAGCGTCACATACCTCTATTTCTTTAATCTCTACTAAGCAATGCAGTAAGGTCATTTCATAGACTGAGAAGTTTGTTTTCTTTGTGATCCATGTTTGTAGTAAGTAGAAGGTCATCGCCACATCAGTGACCTCTACACAAAACCTCTCTTTGTAGCATAAGCAAGTGGACAAGATCGTGGAAGTGTACAAAGACATATTCTCCTAACCCACCAGGGTATCGACACACTGCCAAGTCAAGCATCCAATTGATCTAACCCCTAGTGTACCGCTACCTAATGTACTAGAATATCATTGCTGACTGATGGAAAATGACGAAATCAAGTGCTAGATCCAAGAGATGCTTCAAAAGGGGCACATCTGACCTAGATACTCCCCTTGCGGAAGCCCGATTGTGTTGGTGTAGAAGAAAGACAGGACCTGGTGGCTCTACATTGATTACAAATAATTAAACAAAATCATAGTCAAGAACTGGTACTGAATTCCCTGGATTGATGACCTTTTTGGCCAACTCAAGGGGGAAAAGTTCTTCAACAAGATTGAACTAAAGTATGTCTACCACTAGGTTCCCATTGAACCAATTGATGTATGGAATATAAATTTCAAATCTAAATAAGGTCTCTTCGAATGGTTGGTCATGCCCTTTGGATTAAAAAATGCACAAGAAAATTTCATGAGATTGATGGATGATGTATTGAGATCCTTCACCAAATCTTTTGTGGTGGTATATTTGGATGACATCGTCATATTCAACAGAACTTGGGAGGATCACATGCATCATATTCAGCAGGTTTTAGGCACTCTACGGAAACACAAGCTATATGCCAACTTGGAAAAATGCTCCTTTGGCATGAACATGGTCCAATACTTGAGCTACATTGTTGATGAGAATGGGGTACATGTGGATCTGGCTAAGATCCAAGTCATTCGTGAATGGAAATCCCTGACCACACTAGCCGATATTTGGAGCTTCTTGGGACTTGCCAACTTCTACTGAAGGTTCGTGTTTGGATTCTCCCATATTGCATGGGCTCTAAGCCAAGTAACCAAGGGCGGTGGCAAGGAAAATTTTGTATGGGGGTAGGCACAACAAAAAGCATTTGATTATCTGAAGCATCGCTTGTGCTCAACTCCAATACTCTCCTTACCTGATCTGCAACAACTGTTCAAGATTGAGCCTGATGCCTCCAACTATGTTGTAGGTGCAATCCTCACTTAGCATGGTAATTTAGTATAATACCATAGTGAGACACTCTCAGATACTATCCATAAATACCCCACCTATGAAAAAGAAATGTATTCCATTGTGAAAGCTTGTCGTCAATGGAAGCATTACATTCTGGGAAAGGAGACAATCATCCACATTGATCACAAGACTTTGTAGTTCATACAGACACAGGGGAAGTTACAAAAAGACCACCATCAAAATTGGTCTGCATACCAACATCAGTTCCATCTCAACCTCAAGTATAATACGGGGAGAAAACATCATGTCGTTGGCAGCCTCAGTTTCCCTCTCGTTGTTTCCCTCACCACAGTTCTCCATTCCTATGGGCATGAGGCATCTAAGTGGCCCAAAATTTATCAGCGTGACCTTGACTTCATCACCACCTATCAGATCTTGGGTACAGGAGTGAATGTCACCGATTTTCACATCCAGGATGGACTATTATGCCATCTGGGCCACCTTTGTGTTCCCACAAGTGAGCATGCAAAGATGATTTGGGAGGATCACTACAATCATATGGCGGAACATTTTGGCATGGATAAAACTATGGCCATTCTATATAAACATTTTATTGGCCAAAACTTCAACAAGACATTAGCAAGTATATCAGATCTTGCATTGCATGTGCCATTTCCAAGCCAACCATCAGGAATCAAGGCTTATACACTCCTCTTCCTACTCCGAAGAGGCCTTGGGAATCCATCTCGAGGGATTACATGTCTGTCCTTCCACCCACCAAGCATGGAAATGATTGTGTATTTGTGGTGGTTGATCAATTTTCGAATATGGCCATTATCACAGCCTGCAAGAAGAGCATCACAATGACAAATACTGCCAAGATATTCTTCAAACGAATGTGCGTCCATTTTGGGATACTATATACCATCACCTCAGATCAGGACAATAGGTTCCTTAGCACATTTTGTTCAAGTCTTTGGTCATTGTTGGACACCAATATCACTAAATCCACTTCTTTCCACCCCCAAATCGACGTCCAGATAGAGGTCGTCAATCAGATGATTATGCAAATATTGCGCATGTGAAACTCTAAGAACCTGTGTACATGGGATGAGAGTCTTCCCTATGTTCAACACAGCTACAACATGGCTCTCCATAGCTCCACCGACCATAGCCCATTTCAGGTGGGGCTGGGCTTCCAACCCTTGGGTCCCATTGATGTTGCAACACCTCTTGCAACCACACAAGAAGAATCTTCCCATGTTCATTCTGAGGTCGAAAAAACCACCATATTCATTGAGAGGATTAAGAACATCCACCAACAAGTCCATGAGATTTTGCAAAAAGCCAATGCTAAGTATAAGCAACATCATGATCAACACCAGGTATCACACCAGTTTTAGGTGGGAGACAAGGTCTGGTTACATTTGCAGAAAGAGTGCCTTACAGGACCCCATCAGAAGCTCTGCCCACTTTGGTGTGGGAATTACACTATCATGAAGGCTATGGGTAGCAATGATTTTGATATCAACACTCCACCCTTCCTTGGCTTGCACCTAGTGTTCAATGTGGACCTCCTTCGACCATATTTTCCACCATTATTGGACACCTCGGAGATCGCAGAACAACTGACACCAACATAGATCAACCCTTACTGCATGGAACATGCATCCACTGATCAGATAGTGGACACACAACTCAAGGGTACTCACCAGCAGAGGACCCATCTTTATAGGGTTGTCAAGGCAAGGCATCTCCTACACCAAGGCAAGTGGCTCACTCGAGGCCAAATCTAGCAGAAGTTTCATCACCTGATGGGGGAACTCAATGCAATGGAGACCATTGATTCCTAAGGGGGGAGGATTGATATATGTGGATATTGGTGGCCACCCACCTATTCCAACTAGCTCCTCTTGAGGGTTTTTAGTTCAACACGTTCTTCTGTACTTATTTGTAAATATGGGTTCTACACTTCTGGGGTTGTCTGAAGCCCTACACATCTTCCAGGTGGAGATCGATGACCGCCCACCTAATCCAACTGGCTTATTTTGGAATTTTTCATGTCAACACATATTTTTGTACTTCTAGGGCCATTTTGGGGCCCTAAACAATGTTTTTTTGGCTTGCCACAACCAAACTATAGACACAGTCAAATTTTAATAGCATAATGTGTATTTCTCTAGAATAAATTTCCAACAAGCTATCACGCACCTAAAACGAAGGTCGTATGCAAAATTTACGACCCCGAGAAGTTGAGGTACCAACTTACACATCGGGGCCCACATATCTTTTGGCGTTTCATCTCCTAGGGTTAGGTTTTTGGATGTCTACGGTTTTGGAATTCATGAGTAATGTTAAAAGGGCCTTTGGAGCCTCATTGTAATCATTATGCTCAGATGGATGCATGTAGTAGCCACATCTCTTCTCAGAGATAGCTACCACCATTCGAGCAAGTTGTTTTCAGTTCTGCAGTTTTACAGTTTCAACCTATTTTATTTATTCAATAAAAGTTATTGTTCACTAGATATTTGTTGTTGTTCTTCACATCTCTATGTTATTGTATTCAGTCTGTTATTCCTTTTGTTCCGCTCATAAATCTGGATCAATACTGTAGTATTTCCTTGTCTTCCATCTTAGTTTCTTGAATTAGAATTACATAAGGTTTTTCATATCTAATTAAATTTCGAAGAGCATATGCTTTAGCTTTGCTCCCAAAACCCTTGCAATTCCAAGAGAGAGATTTCATTAATGATTGAGGGGAACCATGCCCCCTCCTTGTGGGACTGAAGACATGAATTGATTTGATCCCTTATTCTCTCCACCCTTGCTCCAAAAAGACACCTCAAAGTGTTTCCACCTCATCACCATGTCTCAAGTTTCCTTTTCTTCCTCGGTGTCCTTATTTTTTTTCTGTCTCGACTTCTTAGCAAGCCTTTCATTTGGAATTTCTCCCTCTTCCATGGTTTTCTTCACCTTCCCTCTGGAATTAGGAGGATTTTTTTGTGATGACTGGGATTGATTGGAATCCTCAACAAGAAACGCCTCTTCACTGGAGTCTTATTCCTCGTCATCAAGATTGTGACATGTAGATTTTGAATTACAATAGTTTTGTGACAACAAATTTGGACCGAGGGGATCTTTGGGAATATTCTTCATTTCCAAGACTTGTTCCTCTAATACTCTTGCTAAACTTTCATATATGTTTTAATTTTCATTCCTATTTATAATCCTTCATTCACTCCCAACTGAATTATGGGGCTCTAAAGGGGTAGTTGATGGTTTATTCCTTGGATATGGAATCGTCAATCAGTTTGGGTTTGAAGGTCCAAAACGTGGGCTTGCCCCCTTGTTATTATTATCTCTTTTCCAGGAAAGTTGTCATTCATCTATGAGATCCACAATTGTTGTGTTACTTCCCTGTACATTATTTGGACAATTCCAATTTGCAAAGTGCCCATATTCGTGGCTGACCTTGCACTTGAAAGGGAGTTTCTTGTAGCCTGATTTTGAAGGCGATTCCATCTATCTAGAGATAATCCAGAGCTAATCGAATAGCCTCGGGTAATCCTTTCTCTATATTTACTTCTACACAAATTATTGCACATACACACATAGATGATATCGGCTCTGATTTATCTATATACTTACCTAGAGAATCACCAATGCATTTGAGGACATCATATCCGCAACAATGAAACAACAAATGTGGAATATGAACCATACATGTACAACTGAGGGAGCATCAACCTTTGGATCAAAGTATGGATTCCAACGATTCAAGTACATTCCTCTATCGCTAAGAAAGTAGGGGCCACTTCAGAAAATCAAGTCTTTGTCTTCTTTGAATTCAAAGAAAAGGGTATAAAAACCTATGTCGTAGAAGAAATGGTTGAGCCTTCCCTTGATCAACAAGATCTAATTTCTTGAGAGCCAGAATTCCATTCCCCAAGGGGATGGCTAGATACCTATGAACTGACCAATCAGTCTTTTTTTCGAATATGCCAAAGCTTTGCATCTAGCTAAAACCCTAGGAAGGTGCATCTCAAGGATTTGGTCTAACTTATTGACAAAAGAAGTGTCGATCAGCCTAGGAGTGGACTTACCTAGAGAATCAACCAACTACTTAAAGGAAAAAATTTCTAATCGAAGACAAGAGGAGGATTGGGGCCTCCCCCTGACATGATTGCAAAGAAGAGGAGGTTGAAAAGGAGGCAGTGTTGCAAAAGGTTTTTCCTCAGAGTCGCGCTAAAAAAGTGATAATTAGGTTTAATTAATGTATAGTAATATTATTAATTTAGTAATAATATTAATTTATTTTTAGTTAACATACATCGTATATGATTAGTTAGTTAGTTTATATATATATATATAGATAGAGAGAGAGAGAGAGAGAGCATTAATGTATATTATTAGTAACAATACTTCTACTATTAACTAACGTATTTTGATACATACTATCGAATTTATAAATTATTTTTGTATAATATTATATTAACCCTAATATCCATTTTTATTTTGTTATAATATTAAGTAATATATAACAATAACAACAACAAATACTAATGTATATGATTATCGTATTAATATTCTAGTGTAATTTAAAAACTAATTTGAGTTATAGTAAGAATTTTATTCTTTATTTTTTATTTAATTCTTCATTTTACCCTAGCCTTTTGGTATCCTCTTTATCATGGAGCCATCTCCTTTATTCCTTATGAGCCAACTTTGTGGGTCTTTGTTGTTGTATCGTAGGTTGTATATTAATATTTCCACTGCTCCTCTTCTCTATGCGAATTTTGTCTCGACAATGAATCATGCTATGGATTTGAAATGTAGACCAAAATCATACACCGTGGATATTCATGATGAGTATTATCAAGCTCAAACAATTAACAAAAAATTTCATCCATAAGGTCAAGTGGGTGAACTGGACAATGTTGAATTCCAAGAAGGATCCCAAGGGAGATAAGTCTATGTAGATATGGAGGCAATGGAGAATTAATCCTCTTCCATCAATCACTTATAAAGTGGAGCCCGATACCATGTGGGAATTGGACTTCCAAAGTCTTGCGAGAGGAATAATTTACCTCCTCCCTACTTTCTACATTATGTCAATATTTGAGGAATCAAAAGATGTGGGATGTGAGAGATTTGCTTAAAGTTTTGTGGGAGGTCTTACCTCCACCTAATATAAAGTTTTGAGGGCCATTTGAGGGAAGATGGGGCCCATACTTGATGTGGATATATCATGCAGAGCATGAAAAGATCCAAGACTATTGATGAGGAGGTCCTCCCTCCACCCTTCACATAGCAGCCCATGCTCAATGCAGGGTGGAGTAAAAGGCAAAGAAGATAAAATATATGCAACCTTCACACTCCACCCTCGCATTAAAGGAAAAAAATGAAGAAAGTGGCCTTCCATTGGAAAAGACTTTAGACATGTGAGTAGGTGATACATATCATAATGAGTGATTAAAGAACAATTTAGCCCAAAATAGAGACCCATGTAGGTCAACCGATAGGTGACACATGACATGTGGTTTCCACCAACTTTTAAATGCATACATTCTCCTTTTGTGAAAAACAATCCATATTATTCTCGCCCTTTCATTATATTAAAGTCTATATAGTGAAAGTATTCATAACATTAGCCTTAAATTCTTAGGTTCCTCCCATTCCTTTCTTTCATTTTCCTAAAATCTTTCTCCATTAGTATTTTATTTTCCTTTCTTTAATTTTTGTGCTCTTGGGCTTAATCCCTTTAAAGTTGTCTTGGTACTGGTTAGTTTATACATTTTTATGGTCTTAGGTTGAGGCATAGTGATCCCATCCTTCACATACACACTATTAGGACTCAACTTGGGGGTGGAGATTCTCTCTTTAGCCCCTAATTTTGAGCTTGAGTTACCTGTAGATGGTGGGTGTATGGTTTGTTTGTCTCATCAACACATATGCTTACTGTGCAAATAAATTGTTATGCCTTTGCAATTTTTTCTCAATTGAGTTCAAGCTTCAATTCGATTTCAATGACTTGGTTGCTCTATTTGTATTACAAGGACCAATTAATAAAAAATATGTTTATTATATATGCAAACCCAACACTCGAATTACCCAAATTTTTTCGTATTCTTGACATCCTCAAGAAGAAAACGATATGAAATACACTCCGTAGAATGTAGATGTTCACACTTAGCTCTCAACCAATATAGTATTGAGGGAAAGTTGCTTGATTGTTGAATGATTATATAGTGATAGAACTGAACAAAAGGATGTTTATAGGTGCAAGGAATGCCTTGACTTATATAGATTCAAAACTAACACTATATTAGTATCCCATCAACCCAAATATTACATTTATTCAAGTGATGCATAACACTCTATTCTTGCCTTTTCTTTCACAACAACCAATAAACATTAACAATATATATCCAATTGTTTGTATGAGGATCATTGTGTGGATAAATTCAAATACTCACGAGATATATAATGATAGGCTATGGGTTTGTTGTGAAGTAACTTGCTTTCACAAATCGATGGGTTTTTGAACTAGCAATCAATTGAATTAAAAGAGGATAAACCAATATGATCGTGCAACCAATGAATCAATTGTAAGGAAAGTGAGTTGTACACATGATATAGGGAGTATAAAAATTCCATGGATTGAGTTTGTTTGGTTTTTTTTGCCTTAATGGATTGTTTGAACAAAGCACAAACAAATGACTCTCTATATGTATGATATGGGAAGGAGCACACCAAATAAACAATGTCAATGGCTTAAGCTAGGGAAGAAGCATTGTGGGGAAATGAATTGATGACTAAGTGTGATAAGTTGATTTGTAGTTGTCCATTAATACAATGCACAAGCCATATTTTCACCTTGCGATGAAACAAATTGGTGATGGAAATTAATTGACAATAGAGTTGAGAATCAATGGCATTCATGGGTTTTGCTTGTGGTTTACAAGAACTTTAAACCCAAAGTAGAATCAAGCATACATAAAATAAATCACAAAACAATAAATCACACCATAACAACAAAGATTTTACTATGGAAACCCAAATGGGAAAACAAGCTTCAAATGGCTTTTCTCAGCCTTGGTTTCTCAACGATTTGTAGAATTACATTGTTGTTTGGATTTCTTGAGCATTAGGGTTATATATTGATAAAATTTCTAATGGAACCCATCCCTTAGTTGTCAAAGAACCCTTTATCCACTGTTGTGAAGGAGTTTATAAGCTAGATTAGCTTGTTGGTAGCTGGAAGATCAAGCATCCCCAACTCCAATGCTCTTCCTCTCCTTTTTCTTTTGTTGGAAATGTTTTGTTTCATTATTCCTTTTGTCATTTATTTGTCGTCTTCTCTTTTAATTCTTTAATGCTTTAATTATTTTGTTCTTTCCTTGGTTATGCAAAACTTTGGAGGCAAGTAGTAGTGGATTGAACAAGTGTGGGGCCCTTCACATTGTCAACCACATCCTCCAGCCTTATCATCAACCTTGTATCCTTGAGCTTCGATTATAGCTTCGATTATGTAGCCAACTTCTAATCTTATCGAGTTTTCTTCATTGTTTTTTTTTAAACAAAATTTGGTGGATTTTATTTATTAAAAAGGGCATGGTCAAAACCACTTCATAAAAAAAGAGAGCTAGATAGCCTAACAAAATTCTAGCTTTGGCAAAGCATCTATCATCCATAATTTTGTCTCTCTACTATATTTAAGATAATGCCTAATACGACTACTATGTTGAACTGTATAAATTTGGTAATAGATACCGTTAGTACAAACTGTAAAAAAAAACATACTCAGTGATTTGGAGCTAGATCCTACCCACTGTCATTTCCAGGCTTGACAATGTATTCAGAAGACTCCACGAGGTCATTTAAGTATGGAATATGCACCATATTTGAAGCATTTGTGCCACCATTAATCCCAACATGGGGTGAATTCCTAGGATCTGCTTCCCTCTGAGCCAGCTGGAGATGAAGTGATTCAATTTGACTTCTCAAATAGTCAAATTCATCCTGAAGTTGTCCCACTAGAATCTTATGCTGAACCAGGGTGTACACAGCAAAAAAAACAGTTGAGCTAAGAGAATTGAACCGAATAACCAAACATTGTCTTTCCTAATTTCGTTCTCCACTATTTCCTCATCCTGATGCAATTCATTATTCATGGTATCCATAGAATTGAGGGACACAATTACAGACCATTGTATACCATGAACATAGAAATCCCCAGAGAAACCACTATCTACTAGCAAGAGTGCACCAGAATAATTGTGAGCCAAACAATTAACCACCAAATTTACAGACAACACTATACCACAAACAAATAAATCCTCGGAGAAACCATTATCCACTAGCAAGAGTGCACCAGAAGAATTGCAAACCAAACAATTAGCCACCAAAGAGGGGATGTAAAGAATGTAGAAAGTTGTAGTTACCTTCAATACCATGGAGTGCATGAAGGAGGAAGCATAAAATCCTCTATCAAGAAAAAATGATCGAGAAGCAGAGCACACCTTGCAATCCTCCAATATATCCACCTTGAGGCCAAGAAACAATACACATATCGAGACTTCCTCTCTTCCATTAATAACAAGAGTATCATTCCCTAGATGGTTAATATGTTCACTGTGTACCTTCAAATCCCTGGATAGATAGTTTCCAAATGGGAGCACCATGTGAATTCTTAATATTGCTGACACCAGCCAAATTTACCATCCTATGTTGTACTTTCCCCTCTACACCTTGTACTACCATAATGACCATGCTCCCTTCCTAAATCAGATACATCAAATTGGGAACGAATACGTACCAATATTGTACCATCATCTCTATGCATCACTTCTTCCCACGAGATAGAAATATTATCCCACTATGCTTACTAATAGCCCGTCCATTCTTTAAATGCACGACAAGATGAAGCCTTGCCATATGAATGTTTCCAAAGACCAGGGGCTATTCCTATGGCATTGTTTTCCATTGCATCCGCTTTTGTGTTATTTTGACGATTAACATGGTAGAATTGAACATTGAGATTTAGCAAGGAGATCCTTATGCACTCAATAAAAAAATTTAAACTAGCGTCTATTGGAGAAGAGTCTGTTACAAAATATCTAATTGTATTTTTGGAATCCCCATGTTTGAATTGGAAATTTGTCATTGCTTTTCCAATTGTACCCCTTGATATAATGCATAGGATTCGACTTGGTTATTTGAGGTGATACCGATATTCCAATAGAAGTCAAATTCTCGATTTCCTCTGGGGTCATAAATCACCCCTCTTGCACCTTCCTCCCCTAGATTTTTCTTCATTGTTAAGACATTGAAACCATTCAATTTTTATTCAAATCCAATTTCAAACCATGCCTCCCCATTGAGATGATTTTGGCCTCCAAAAGATTATATGTGGAGGAGATGGAGGCACATGGCCTCCACTCATCTCTTCAAACCTACTACTCCATTAGTGATGAAGGATACTTGCTTCTTGTTTGTTCCTTTCAAGCTACTAGTTTTCCCTTGTTCCATTGCTATTGAAACCGTTCTTCCTCTCCTTGCGTTTTCTTTAATGAGGTGGGCCTTATCACATTTAACCAAGTGATATTTGTTCCTTTTTATAGAAAATCACGTCATGCTCCCATAGGAATGGGTTTCCAAACACCACTTCACAAGCATCTATTGGTGCAACTTCACATTCTACTTCATCAACACAACATTAATGGAAAACCTGATTTTACATCTCCTATTGATTCTCACAATAGATTTATATTGGATCTAACCCAATGACCATGGTCACACTGGATCATGAGTTTCTATACCATCCTCACCTAAGGATTTAGAAATCGGATTGCATTGAGAACCATTGTCAAACAAAGCATTTACCTTTTGATCCTTCACTTGAAATTTGATTTGGAATAATTCATTTCTATATCCACTTATCCTTGGTTTTTGCAATGTGGTGTAGGTCATGGATTCATCCACATTGGAGGTGTTTTCTACCATTGCTTCTTTTGTCTTGGTGGTTTCACTCACTCCTTTCTTGTACTTGTTCCATTTTTTATGCAATTCCGAATAAAGTTTCCAACACTTCTCATCCATATTCCCATCCACATCATAATGTTTTCAATACCTATTAGGATCCTTCATTTTTTGGACCATAGATAGAACTTTATATTTTTCCTTCTTGGAGTCCAATTCAATATAGAAATCTTTAATGCTTGCCTCATCTATGTTTTTTCACACTAAGAAGTTGCAATTTCCTTTAGATATGGCTAAATAGGCCTCCAAGGTACTTCACCACCACCCTAGGCTATTCCAAAGAGATACCCATCCTAATGGCTTACTTCTAAAATTATAATGTGTATTGGTGTACACATTGTCCCTATTCTTTCCAAAGGTACTACCATTCATGAGCTACTCCTATTTATAGCTTATTGGATAAAATTATGATTTCAACATTGTATTGAAGTCCTCCCATTTCATACCATGGGATTCCTTCCTATCCTCAATGTATATACATAGCTCTCCCTATTGGATTACTTAGAGGGGGGGTGAATCAGTAATAAAGAATTTTAATCATTTTTAACCATATAATCCAAGTGTTATATCAATGTAGCATTATCATCCAATAACTACAGAGTAAATAAGCAATGAACAAATGAAAAATCATACACATACATAGTACATGAGTGTTTTATGTGGAAACCCAAATCGGGAGAAACCATGGAATGTGTTTTCTTATATGTCTTGAAGAATTACATTCATTGGAAGCACCAACTTCCTTTGTTTTCCAACTGCAACTGGAAGGAGGCTCCAACCCCCTAGTTTCTCATGCTACAACCTGAGGGAAGCTCCAACTCCCCAATTCTCTGGCTACAACCAGAAGGATGCTACAACCCCCTATGTTCTCTGGCTACAACTGGAAGGTGGCTACAACCACCTGTCCTTGCCTCGTCCAACCTCCCTGAAGTAGAAGTAGAATGATGAAACCACTTTCACACTACCACTGTGAGATATACTGCTGTAAACATGTACTAATAAACTTGAACCATGCATCAACCTGTACCTCAACTTGTAATCAACTTGTACCATAAACAAGTGCATCAACCATTCACCAACCTGTACCAAACAATCTGTAATCAACCTATACCATAAACAAGTGCAACCAACCATGTACCAAGTATGTACCA
>SNQJ01S0154320.1:0-22617 GCA_010110895.2 Picea sitchensis
AAAGGGCATGAACAAAAACTCATAGTGGACCTCATGAGTTCTAAAGGCAGTCTTGGGAATATCTGCCTCTTTCATATGTATCTGGTGGTAGCCCGAACGAAGATCCAATTTGTTAGCGATATTTCTTGTCTCGGGATTAGGCGTACCCAGGTCTGCAGTTTGCGCAGGAAGCACCTGAGCATATCACGAGAGAATCCCATTTTGTAGCAGCGAGTCGAGCAAGCGAGCGGGCAAATTTTTGTCTTCAGCAGTCAAGAGCCATCCTCAAAGAAAATCGACGGTCAGAATCTTGCAGAGGAGATCGACGAAATCCTGTCAGTCGTTAGACCTCGAGAAGTTGCGCCGGGGTTAAGCCCTAGTGAGCAGAGGAGGAATCTCGGGGGATTCATCAGGGTTTCAAAGGGTAAGAGAACTGAGACCTTTCGAGTCTCGAAATACCGACGGAGATCCTAGCTGTTGATCTTGGCAGGACACGTGTCAGACATCAGGAGGAAAGTTGGGGCTCAGTTCATCGGAGAATCGGAGTTTTCGAAGACAAGAAACTCTTGCATGTAGGAATCGTGATCTGTGATTTCCCGACTAGATCAGAACCGTCCATAAGCAGGGACACGTGGTGAGAAATCCCATAGAGTCGGGGATCGGGGAACTGGAAGTCCCATGCACATGACAACGGGAATCGTGATATCCCGATACGCGATTTCCCGATGGAGTTAAGGACCGTAGTGGGGGACAGGTGTCGGAAGGTCAATCCTTGTAGGGAGACAATGCCAAGTGGCATCGGCATATCGCGAACTCGGAGGTTCGTGAGTTGGAGCCGCAAAGATTTGCGTCCAGAGTTGCGAGATCGCGAGAGGCGATATCTCGGCAACCGCCGGTTAGTGTGTGGGACTGCAAGAGCAAGTGGAATACAGGTGGCAGGCTTTCGCGATGGGGAACGGACCGTTGACAGGTCAACGTCCATGAGCCATCAGGGATCGGAGAATTGCGAGTCTGGAGGATGCGTGCACATTGACGTAGCAAACCCCGAAACCCCGATGGAAAGCTATATGGCTGTGGTCATATGGTGGCAGGTCACATGGACCATTGTATAGCTCGGATGGGCTAGCGCATAAGGTGCATCAGAGAATCGGAAATTGGGGAAACAATTTACACAGGGTCATAGCCCATGGTTACTAGGGAAATAAAAAGAGTTGCGCAAAAGAGGCCAAAGGCGTCGGGTTTTAGTCACAGGGAGGCCCGTCACAACCTCCAGTTGCCATCGGATCGGACCTCGATTCTGGTCTTCGCTTGGAGTAAATGAAAGCAGGAAGGGGTGGTTGAAACCTCTCTTCATTCATTAAGTGTGAAGTATGGAGAGTCTGGTAAGCAGTCCGCTCGAGAGGGTCATGTGTACCCATTCTTTCAGAAAATCCATGTCGAGTCCTCGACTAGACGGAGGAGGTCTGTACACGCTAATTCTGCATTTACTGATTCAACTACTCTCCCTGCGGGAGCCATGCGCAGTTAAGGTGGTGTCCGGCAAAGAATATCAGTATGAGTTTGACTAAAGGGACACCAAGCGTTGGGCGACTGGGCACGCCTCTGCTAGGCATTTTTCTCTGAGTATATAGACTCAGTCTTTGTATTTTGTAAGCATCGATGGTTGAGCAGAGCTCCCGGTTGTGAAGTTCTAATGAAGCATTGTTATCTCTGGTTATGTATGAACTCTTGAGACTTCTTGCCTTATGAATGTCAGTTTCTTTCATGTCTTTGTTCAAACTGTGTTAGAGCTGCTCGAAATTGGAGAATCCAGTCGAGTTGCAACTGTTATAGGATGATGTAGAATTTGATCATTGTGACAGTCGCATTGCCTCTAATCAGCCCTTGTGACTTTCCTAACGTTGAACGGCTTGGAATTGGAGAATCCAGTCAATTCCCTTCTTCAGTATTTCAAAACCCTGAACCTGAGGATCTCGCTTTCATAGTTTTTCTTCTACAAATTACCGAAAGCCTGTCGCCCGAAGTAGTTTGTTCACTTTTCTTATCAAATCTTCCACCTATTCACGTTTTAATCAACCCATTGATTGAAGTTAGATCAATACCTCCTTTGTTTCATACATGTCGGACCCAGTCTCTGAGTTAGAGTGACATTTCCCCGAATCTCTGTCCATTTGATCACCCATAAAAAACCACTGTGACATAAAACTAATGGGCGTCGGGCTCTGCTCCTGCTAGCAATCCAGGAGTGACTTCCGTCGCCAACACAATTTAGTGAAGAATTGGGTGCCACTCAATTCATCCAGGAGGTCATCAATGACAGGAATGGGGAATTTGTCTTTGATGGTAAGTTTGTTGAGGGCACAGAAGTCAGGACACATTCGCCAAGAAACTTCTTTCTTCAGGACCATGACCATAGGAGACGAATAGGGGCTCGTACTAAGGCAGATAACACCTACATTAAGGAGTTTCTGGACCATTTTCTGAATTTCATTATTTTGGGAAAAGGGGTGACGATACGGACGAATATTGGGAGGAAGGCTTCCTGGTACAAGGGGAATGGAATGATCATGAACACCATAGGAAGGGGGGAGGCCTTGGGGAGTGGAAAAGACCAATTGATGTTTAGAAAGGATGGCTTGGAGGTCTTGCGGTACAGAGGGTGTCTATGTTGCTTGTATGGCATGGAGTTGGGCGATAACACCATAATGACCCTTTTTGAGCAGTTTTTCCACGCGATGGGAACCAATGATCTCAGGTGAACCAAAGGTGATGCCTTGGAACTTATATTGGTGGCCCTCCTAGTCAAATTTCATGGTTAAGACTTTAAAATCCATGAGAATGGGACCCAAAGTCCTTAGTCATTCTGCACCCAGCACAATGTCACAATCTCCCATGTCGATAGCAAACATATGGGATTTCATGTGGTAGTCACCAATTTGGAGACACACATTTTCACAACGCCCTCCACATTTCATGGAACCACCATTGGCAATCATGATTTGGAAATTATTGACAGCATGGATGTAGCAATGATTTTCTTGGGAAATGCGGCGATGAATAAAATTATGGGTGCTACCACTATCAACCAGAATGATGACCTTCTGATGCTTGATGTAACTGATTAGCTTGAGGGTTTGGGGAGTGGAGAAGCCAGTGAGAAAATTGAGGGAAATGACCGGTTCTACTTCGGGAGGGTCTAAGGGAGGGGTTATGTCAGTGGATTCAGCTGATTCAGACATAGAGGGAGTTTCTTCATCTTCTTCTGAAATCTCCTCGGAGATGGCCATAAAAAGATTTTTTTCTTTACACTTGTGGCCCGGGAAATATTTTTCATCACAGTTATAACAAAGGCCTTTGAGTTGGCGTTCATCCATTTCAGCCCGGGTGAATTTTTGGATCTTTAGTGGAGCAGAGGGAGTAGTGGGTTTTACTGGTTTACGGCGAGGGATGAAGGAGGGTTTGCAGTTTTGAGAAGATACAACCTGTTGTGCTTCTTTATCTCTTTTGGTAGCCTCCACCCAACTCTCATTCCAAGCCATGAGGACATGGGCCCAAATTTCATCCTTGAGGCCGCTGATAAAACACTCTCGGAAAAAGGCATCAGACATTCCCTCTGTTCTAAAAGCCAGGTGCTCAAAGGAAGCTATAAAGTCTTCCATTGTTCCTAATTTTTTTAGCTTTGTCAAACAGCCCAAATGGTTGGTGTCAGTGTCAAAGCGTTCATAAAGCTCTACCACAAATTGTGTCCAAGAAATATACCCTTGACGAGAATTTTTTCTCCATTGCCACTGTTGGAGCCGCCTTTGTTTTTTAGCCCGTCTTGAATTTCATGTCTTAATGCTCGAAATCGAAAGATGGTTTTCATGTTTTCCTTCTGTGGTTTCAAAATCTCTGGAGTCTTATCACGCGAGCGGCGATAGTTATCATACTCTCAAGGCAAGTTCTACTTTTCATCAAATATTTTCCCCCTTTGTTTTACCTCGAGATTTCGTATGTCGGATGTTATAGATCACATAGTTCACAGGTCCCGAACAACGAAACGGCGAAATCGTTTTAAAATTTTACCCTGGTCAGTAACGAGAGTAAAATTTCCCTAAATTATGGTTAAGCATCATTGGGGTTTCGCATCTCAACATTTACTAAATCCAAAAGTCTTACTGTCGTAACCTCGATAGCCGAAATCACGAATTTCTTGTTTTAGTAACCCGCGTTAAGGTTAAAGGTAAAATCTTAGTTGTGGTTAAGTTCTGTCGAAAATTCGCAACTCAGCGTATTTCCTTTTAAAAAGATACACTGTAAAAACCCTGAGTCGCGAAGTCGCGACAATGATATGAACATAATTAATTAAACACTTAATCCGATTTTATCCTCCCTTTTAATTAAAACATATCATCGTGATCTCACGGTTTCACAACTCGGCATACAAACTTCCCGGAAGTTATACCTTCGAAGCTCCGAGTCACAAAATTGTGATATAAATAATCACGTAATTAATTAAGCGCCTAATCACAATTACGTTTTTATTAACCAAAGTCAATCATCACAATTTCGGGTGTTAGAGGTTCAAAGGGTTAAAGCAAAGATTCTCGATGCAGCGAGTACCGAAAGATTAATTAACTTTGGTAAAACCTGATTAATTGAGCTAAGCTAGTATTTCTTGTGATTTGATGCATGCATAGTTTACGAGGCAGTCTTAATTCTTCCTTACGCCAACTGACATTTCGAACCGCCAAAATTTATGGCATTAATTAGAAACAAGGCGAATCGACAAGTAAAGATTGGGTTTTTATTACTAAATTTATATTTAAGCGTGATTTGACCGATCTGTTCTTAAAAGGTACCAAGTTTTCGAATATATAGAGTTGTTATTCATTATAAAAAAATCCATTTCTATATTACGCAGAGCACACTTTTCTCAGCGAACTAATTTCTGTATGTATACATATTTTTATCGCAGAAGAGCTAAAGCAAGATCTCCCGTCATGGCCCCACGAAAAGCGTCTAAAGCCAACGTTGAGGTTTCGGGACAAGGTTCGAACAAAGTCGTTAATACTTCACCTCGAAGTGTCGACTCTATCCTGAACTAGTCATTTGTTTCTGATGTTCTACAGGCCGAATTAGTGGATTATTCTGATGATTCCATTGATAATGAGAAAGATGACATAACCACCAAATATATGATTGTCGTCCAATATGGAATGCATAAAGTAGTGGCTAGGCCACGACTTCTCCCTTACTATGATATGGTCTGGTGGGCATTAGACCATGTGGACATACCAACTAGAACCATCATCAATGAGCAGAAGGTCACCATCGGGACTTGCAGACCCGAACAACTGCAGGCTATGTACAAGTTGTCTACCGCGTCCGACCTTACATACGATTTTGAATTCTTGGAGAAGTTCAAACAGAAGGAATGTGTGCAATATGACAAGACTATGTCCAGCTTAATCAGAGATTGGGTTTCACACCCTGTGAAGTTCAGGGCAGACAGTAATGGTATATATTCAATAGCTTCCTTGGAACCACAGTTCAAGTATATAGCTATGATGACCTGCAGATTATATGGGAGAGAGGACACCTCACATTTATTTCTTCAATGGGTGCCTCTAATACATCAAGTCGTCGAAGGTTGTTCCTTCAACTGGGCGAAAATGTTGTATGATAGCTTGACTTGTCGAGTTACAGAGTATCGGGCGCAGAAAGAGAGCGGAAAGATTTCTTCATTTTTTATGTCCACATACATTATGGACGTCGTGTGCTTTCTAACACCCTTTCCCTTGATGAGCTAGAGTTGGACTCCAGCAGAGGCCGAGCTCATCCACATCTATCATTCAAAATTATGGGAAAACAAAGCGGCAAATTTCGCATATGAAATCTTTAACTGGGTAATGGTATTGATGCATGTCACTATTTTCGGCCACCCGCCACCCAGGATGTCGGACAGTATAGTGATGAATTTGAGCAGTATAGCTGACTGGTATGTAGAAGATGAATTCTCATATCTCAGAGTTTTCGGGGCTTTTGTTCCCCCGCATGCATTGCCATTATTCATCCCCGACAAGCTGGCTTGTCGTGAGGTTGCTAGACAAACAGTAATCGGTGGCATAAGCAAGGAGCTTAAGGGATATTCCAAGAAGGTATGGCCACCTTTTCCTGTTCATTTAAATTCATATTCTTTGTCGGATTTCGGGCATGTTAAAGCTGAGGCAGCAGCCCTGGAAGACCTAAAATTGGTTCTTATTGAATTCAAGAAGCACAATCCGCAAAGGATCGTGAGTAATCATTTGGCCAGTTGCGGACTCAAGAGGTTTGAACACAAAAATTCACCCTCGGATGACATTTTCCGAGGCACAAGATCTTATGCCGAGATTTTAGCTCGGATACAAACCCTGGCACCTGAAGAGAGGGTCGATGTTCTAAAATTCCAAGAACACCGACGCAGTTGTCTTCCCGTAGTATTACGGGGTGAGAATCCGAGTACAGCGGATGTGAAACAAAAAGATGCCGAAGGCTCCAAAGATGTGACACCTAGTCAATAAAAACACCAGGACGGGGAAGAGCAGACTAAGAGTCTGAAAACAGAGATAAAGAATCCCGATCCACCGAAAAAGAAGACTCTGGTTACTACTCCGGGGAAAACAGCTAAGAAAATCGGAGATCCCATCGCATCCATTACTCCCTTGCAGTCAACTCAGAGAAATATTGACGCAGGGTGGATTTTGAATGAAGAATTGATACCTATAAGGGTGGAATAGCTCCCTCCAAATGAGTTATTCTTTGATAAGAAGAGAAAGGTTGTGGTAAAGAGAGAATTCTATCAGGAAGGGGAATCGACAGCCAAGAAATACAAAGTATTGACTGATGGGAAAGACAAGAAGAGTGAACAATTCACGACAGAAATAGCCGGGACATTAGGGGAATATGCCACATCGAATCAATTTTCAGTCGGGGTTTTGAAAAACCAGCTGAAACGAAAAAATCGCCTCATCAAAATCCTAGAATCCAGACTAGCCACAGCAGAGGAGGCTGCCAAGGACCAGGCGAGTGTAGGGATAGAACAAGCAAGGTTGGCCGATAAAAGTGAGATAAAGTTGCTCAAGACTAAGCTCGAACAAGCAGAGTTGGTGGTTCGGAATGGTCAGACACAAGCGGGCCAGCAAAAAGACTTGATCGAATAGCTACAGGCTAGAGTGGAAATCGTCGAAAGTAAAGTTATAAATATCAGGTTGTTCCAGTCCTAGGATATGGAGATTCGGAGCAGATTTTCTACGGCCCAGCGAAATTTACTCGCCAAGGTAGAAGTGATTCGGGACAACTGCTTACTTGTTAATCAAGTTTTGGAAAATTTATCTATCAGAGAAAGAGAAGATGGAGCAGCTCGGGTCGCTTTTCAAGAGGCTGTAATAGCTACAAACAACAGGGAATCAGGAAGTACTCCCAGGTTTTCCATTTCAGAGCAAACTAGAGGAAATATTTTATTAAAAGAATGGGAGCACAGTATCTCAGAAGGTAAGTTGCAAGCCAAGAGGGTAACGATGTCCTTAGAAGAGGATTTTGGTTCTATAGATGGTAATCTGTTAGGAATTGATAGAGAAGATAATGTCGAAGCATTGAGTCAAATGAATATACCCAAAATCTCACTTGATTTAAATGAAAAAGAGATTCGACCGAGATCTCACTAGTAACTATGGCAGACATAGTTCAAATAGATAAATGTATTATTAAACCAAGTGTACAATTGTGTGCTATCAGCATCATAGACAGACAGATAGAAGAAAGGTTACCGCAATTAGCCCGAGATTGTTACTCTTTTAAAGCCAATTGTCAAGCAGAACCGTCAAGGCTGATATCTTGGCTAGTGGACAGGTGTGTCACTTGTACTGAGCATGTGCAAGGACAAGCTTCTGGCACCAAATAAAGACAGAGATGAATAAATGGAACGATTGCTCTCCTCCTTATCATAACTGAAAATTTTGCAACGATTGAGATTCCATCTTATGTAAAACTGTATAAATATACCATAGAAAGAAAGAAAAGAGGTTGGACCTTTTTGTGTCGATTGTGATAGAGGTTTTCCATTTTGAGAGTTAATATAAAGCAAATCCGAAGATTCTCAATTCCGTCACGACTGTGTTATGAGTTTGTTTCCTTGTATATCATATTTCATTTCATTTCATATTTGTATCTGATGAATGCTTCGCTATAATTTAGTACAACCTCTACTATAGTGAATGAATTTTGGTTTTCTATATTGTTTACTATTTTTCCTTTGTACTAGCTATCAGCAGGTATAAGACCAGTCAACACTTTCATAATTCTATATATATTTTATGCTTCATCAGGTTATTTCTTTACATTTTTCTTTTTTTGTTTATACGTGAGATTATCCCTTGATAGAGGCCTTACTCGATAGACAGCTTAATGTTTTCTCTCACCTCATACATTTTTATTAAAATATAACTCAGTTATGGGAAAGGGTCTTTGGTTTTCACCCCTTTTTCACTCCTGAAACCGTAAACTCTCTTTTATATGACCGAATTGAGACAGCACTTAAATTCCCCCTGAGATTTTCTTATCTTTCTATTCCTCCATGATTGTCCCTGTAACAAGACAGCCTAATATTGAACCCGGGTTATCAGATCAAACACATATTTCCTTAAACCTTTTTGATACTATTCTTAAAATAGCCACTACTCGGGTTGAACTCGAACGTTCATTGGCAGCGATTGAACGGGATATAAACATCCAGGAACAATTGGAAGCTAGACAACGCCAACACAGAAATCATCCCTAGTTTCCTTTGTTGAAGGTTGACGTTTCTTCCTTCTCTACCCTTTACTCACTTTCGGATGCCTAGACACTGTACTTCTAAGCCTTAACTACAGACTCTGGAACAACATCTTTTTGGCGCCGTTGTCAGGGATCGAAGTTACGAAATATTTTTCCCTTGGAAAATGACATTTATTTCGTTGAAAGTGCCACCCTTTGATAGTGAACAAAGAGTGCACACCTTTTAAAGGATTTCCAATCTTTCTTTTGGCAACTCCACAATTAATAAGCTGGCATCCAGACGAAGTAATACTAGGCAAAACCTGGATGGTAAACAGACCACACCCATTACCGACCCTGAGAAAATTTTAAAGACGAGAGGATCTCTTAAGACGACCCCTGCAGTCTATCAGCCTAAATACCTACAACTGAAGACCAAAAGTTCTTATGAACCTTTGACTTCACGCAGCCCTCTCTTCGACACTAAGGATCTAACATCGAACTACTCCGAAGTTAGAAGTGAAACCCATCAGATAACCCCTGCAGAACATAAAGGAAAAATCCCTGCAAAAAATTCATCTACTGTCGATATATCATCAACTCTTTAGTTGAATTTCGTGACCTCACACGGTCTCGAAGAATATTTCACACATCCAGCTTCCACACCCGTTGGTTCCCCTGACTACATCTCTTGCAAATCAGAAGATACAAGCCCTCGCATCCCTTACCAGTCATCCTCGGATTTTTCACCCCGTGAAGAAAGTAAAGATTCACTTTTAATCTTCCAAAATCCCCTTTACAAATTTCCACTAATAACAATGGCAGCCGCCGGAGGAGGAGGTGGAGGGGTTATCGGAGGAGGATGCGGAGGAGCTCCTAGAGGAGGCCAAGGGCCTGCCCCTCCTCCCAGAGTGTTTGCGAAAGTGGCAGCAAGATACGCTCCCTTGGTATTGCCCGTTCCTCTGCACGAACTTCCCAAAAATTATATAAAAAAATTGTCGAAATTCACTAGGGAAGGAGATCTGACCGCAGCCGAACACATAAATTTCTTTGATCAATTCGCAGACATCCTAGGTATCGAACATGAGGATGTGTATTTGAGGCTTCTTGTCCAAACCTTCGAAGGTCAGGTCCGAACTTGGTTTTGGAGTCTACCTGCAGGATCTATCTTGTCTTATGACGCCTTGGAAGATGCTTTCCTTAGATAATTGGGCGAAAGAAAGGACCACCTATATTATTTAACCGAGTTTGGGTCTTTAAGAAAAAAGAATTCAGAAACAGTTATGGATTTTATTCAAAGATTCAACAAGCTGTATAACAAAATCCAAGTCGAGGTTAAACCGTCCCAACCCACGGCCAAAGTAACTTTCGTGAGGGCTTTCGAACCAGATTTTGCACTTCTTTTATGAGAAAGAAGAGGAGCCACTCTAAACCAAATGCAAGATGACGCTGTAGAAATTGAGTCAAATATGATGGCTTCTGGTAAGCTTAAAGCTAAAGTAGAAATGGGAAACCGAGAAACTAAATGCTTTAGAGAACAAGCAGGGTCGTCGGGGTCTAATAGATACACAGATGACAAAGTAGACGATATGGCTAGGGTAATTAAGGAACTGTCTAATAAAATATCCAGAATGGAGCTAGAACAGGCCAAAGTCAATTCTTTCACCAGAAAGGATTTCAAGAGGAACCCCAACCCTCCGAACCAGCAAAGATAGATAAAAAACGAAGACCAAAAAATACAGACTCCCCTAAAGAACAAAAATTTTATAGGAGCGAATGATCTCCAAGATTTCGGAGATTCAGATAATGATGTCACGAACTTCGGTGATGACTGCACACAATCGTATCTGACTAGATAAGATTATGAAAAATCTCTAAACACTCAACAATCGTTAATTAAGGGTGAAGACAGAGATCATCCAAACCTTTGTAGCTCTCATGAAGAAACCGAAATGATAATGGCTGAGGTCCAACCTAAGTATAACTTGAGATCTAAGAGTAAGCCCATTTCAACTACTCAACCTAAAAACATTCTCCCAAGAGGTCAAACTTATGAGCCTACTCTGGAAGAAACCCTATTACCTAACAACAAAGTGAAAGTAGTAAGCACACAAGAGTCTGAAGTGGGAAAAGTTGAGACCAAGCACAAGGAACCAAAACAGCTAATAAAATTATGCCTTCAACCAAGACCATGAGTAATAAAGCAGTCCAGACAAATAAGTTGGAAAGGAAGGATTTAGAAGTCCCAACTAGAGAAACAGACAAGGTGAGCGGAGTTTTCAGATTCGAAAACGAGATAAATAAAATTAAGATACCAATCCCTCTGGTAGAATTAGCAAAAAACCCAGTTTATCGAAAGCAGATTACCAAAGTGATAGGTATCTCAGAGATAGAAATCCAGTCTGACGTTTTAAACCTGGAAGATGATAAACCCAACATCACTTTTGGTCCACATTTTGAAGGGGCCAAAGACATTGTTGCTCCCTTTTATATCACCTTAAATGTATACGATCAATTGTTACATAATTGCATGCTAGACTCCGGAGCCTCCCATAACGTGATGCCTAAAATTATTATGGACAAATTGGGTCTCCAGATTACCAGACCTTATGGAGATCTTTACTCTTTTGACTCGAGAAGAGTTAAGTGTATGGGAATGATAAAGGATTTAGTAGTTACCCTGGAACAGGTCCCAGTTAAGAGTATCTTGATGGATGTGGTTATTGCTGATATTCCCCCCAAGTATGGCTTATTGTTGTCTAGGTCATGGAGAGCCAAGTTGGGGGGTTATCTTCAAATGGATATGACATTCGCCACAATTCCTGTGTTTGGTGGGAAATTTACTCGGTTGTACAGAGAGACGAGGTTAGCATATACTGTAAGCGACCCTCAAAATCCGAACAATTTCCCTATTTACATTGCAGATCAAGATTTAGGAAATTGTATCTTATCTTTTGATGACGGTTTAGATGGTTGTCCAAAGGAAAACGATATAGAACAGGAAGAGTCAAGTTACATGACCGAGGACATGTGTAGCACCGGTATCTGGAAAATGTTTTTTTATAGTGCCTCATCTTGCGAAGGGGCTGGTGCAGGAGTGCTTTTAGTGGCTCCCGAAGGAAACTTCGTTGTTCCTTTTTCTTACAGACTGCAATGGGATATAGATTATACTAACAACATATGTGAATATGAAGCATTGGTATTAGGATTAGAGGCTGCCAGGAAGCCAAAAATAAATAACCTAGAGGTATACGGAGATGCAGAGTTCATAGTCAAACAAATAAATCGACAGTACTAAGACAAGCATCCTAGATTAAGATCATACAGGAATTGTGCCTGGGATCTAATGGAAAACTTTTTCTCGTCTGTAAATGTCCACTTCATCCCACGCACAGAGAACTTACATGCTGATGCATTAGCTAAAGCGGCTTCAACTTTCACTCCCCCTACAACCTTTAAATTGAAGTATCACATAGAGATAAGACACAAACCATCTATACTAGATAATATCCAACACTGGCAGGTTTTTGAGGATGATGAACAAATTAAGAAGTTTCTTGAGGCAGTAGGTGAATTTTCCGAAACTCATGCAGACCAAGAAAATCAAAATGACCAGATATGGATCATGCAAGAAGGGGAGGATCCTCAAGCTTTTCGAGACAAAATCGCAAATCATTGTATGTTGGTCCTAAAAAATAACCAGATTCCAAAGGGACTGATCCCTCTGGAAAGACTATTTGATCAAAACGATATACCTGTGAAATCCACCTTACAACCCCAACCAGAAGAGGTTGAGGACTGTGACATAGGAACCAAAGAAGAGTCTGGGATGGTTAAAATATCTAAACTTCTCCCCCCTGAAATAAAGGACAAATATAAGGACCTACTCAGACAATTCAAAGACGTTTTCGCCTGGTCTTATGACGAGTTAAGAACTTACGACACTATCGTGATCGATCACAAGATACCTTTAAAACCTGGGGTCAAACCTTTTAGACAAAAGCTTAGGCAGATCAACCCCATTTTATTACCTATGGTCGAGAAAGAAGTGAAGAAACTTTTGGAGGCGAAAATTATAGTACTTCTGAGATATTCTGACTGGGTGGCGAATCTGGTCCCGGTCAGAAAAAAGAGTGGAGAAATCAAATTGTGCGTGGATTTCAGAAATTTAAATAAGTCCTCTCTTAAAGACAACTATCCGCTACCTAAAATGGATCATGTGATAGAAAGGGTAGTTGGGGCGAATAGAATATCTATGATCGACGGTTTCTCATGATATAATCAAATTGCCATGAATGAACAAGATAAAGAAAAAACTACTTTTACTACTCCTTGGGGTACGTTCATGTATGATAAGATGCCTTTCGGTTTGATGAATGCAGGAGCCACGTTCCAACGCGCTATGGACATCACTTTCATCGGAGAGAGGGATAAGTTCGTAGTCATCTATCTCGATGATTTAACAGTCTTCTCCAAATCCGAC
The DNA here is from genome assembly GCA_010110895.2 of Picea sitchensis. Lineage (NCBI taxonomy): Eukaryota > Viridiplantae > Streptophyta > Pinopsida > Pinales > Pinaceae > Picea > Picea sitchensis. The sequence continues at coordinate 13,235 of SNQJ01S0154320.1, forward strand.
GAAGAGCATCTGGTACATCTTAAACAAACATTCGAAAAATGCCGCAGGTTTGGTCTATCCTTAAACCCCAAGAAATCACACTTCGCCATGCAAGAGGGTAAATTACTGGGTCATATTGTATCTAAGGATGGAATTAAGATTGATCCTAAGAGGGTTGAATCAATAGACAATATAAACATTCCTAGAAATGTAAAAGAAATTCAATCTTTCTTAGGAAAAATAATTTTTTTACGAAGATTTGTCCCAAATTTCGCTGAAATTGTAAAATTGATCACAGATATGCTGAAAAAGAACAGCAAAGTAAAGTGGACAACAGAAGATAAAGCGTCGTTCGCACATATTAAGAAAGTAATAGCCGAGGCACCTATATTGGCAAGTCCCGATTATCTAAAAGATTATTTTTTTGTTTTCCTCCGAACACATGATTGTTGCGGTGCTCCTCCAAAAGAACAAAGAGGGTTTCGAACAGCCGATCACCTTTTTCAGCAAGAGTCTCAGAGATGCTGAACTTAAATACGATATAATAGAAAAACAAGTGTACGCCATGGTAAAATCACTGAAGGCATTTAGAACATATGTGTTGCACTCCAAGATCATTGCGTACGTACAAACCAGTTCTGTAAAAGATATTTTGGTACAACCAGAATGTGACAGAAAAAGAGGACGATGGTTGGCCAAGATTCAAGAATTTGCCCTGGAAATCAAACCTACTAAATTAATAAAAGGACAAGGCCTGGCCAAACTTTTGGCTAAATCAAATTTCAGAGCTCTGGATATAAACTGCCTGCAGGGATATGAGGAAAATATGAACGTAAGCGAGCTTGATGAACCAACAAGTGCAATTAAGATCGAGGAGAAGTTTGCATTATCAGAATGGTACAGAAACATAGTATCCTACCTACTAACTCTAAAATGCTTGAGGTAACTATCACCATCAAAAGCCGGGACTTTAAAGCTTCATGCGGTTAAGTATTGTATCGCTGAAAATCAACTATATCGGAAAGACCCGCTCGGTTTCTTGTTAGTCTGCTTAGTCAAATCGAAAACAGGAAGGGTTATAAGTGAATTTCATGAAGGAGTTTGTGGAGGACATCACGCTTGGAGGGCCACAACTTAAAAAATTCCAAGGGCTGGGTATTATTGGCCAAAACTCTTTTCAGACATTAACGCCAAAGTCTGAGCCTGTAACCCTTGTCAGCTATTTGCAGGTAAAAAAAAACTCCCAGAGCTACCTTTAGTTTCGGTCAAAACTGAAGCCCCTTTTCAACAATGGGGGCTAGATTTCATAGGAGAAATTAATCTGCATTCTAGCGCCCAACACAAGTGGATCTTAACTGCCACAGACTACTTTACTAAATGAGTGGAATATATTCCGACTAAGAGGGCAACTGACTCGGTGGTAATAGAGTTCTTAAAGACAATATCTTGTCAAGATTTGGATGCCCCCGAAAGATAGTCACGGATAATGCCCAGGATTTCAAATCTATGGCTATGATCAGCTTCTGCCAAAAGTATAATATCATTCTTGGCCATTCTACAGCGTACTACCCCCGAGGAAATGGACTGGCTGAGTTGTCTAACAAGAGCCTGATCAATATAATTAAGAAAGTGTTGGATGAAAGCAAAAAGTCTTGGCATGTACATTTAAAGTACGCTTTGTGGGCGAATCGCATAGGCACTAAAAATTCTATCGGCATGTCTCCTTTTCAGATGGTATATGGGACAGATGCAGTGTTACCAATAAATTTATCACTCCCCGTGATGAAGTTGTGGCAAGATCAGAAAGAATAACCTAATCATGTCACCAGGAGGATAAACCAACTAATCGAGGTTCAACAGTACAGGGTCGAAGTAGATGAAAAGATGCAGAAGTATCAAGAAGACATGAAGGCATTATTCGACCGTAGGGCAAAGGACAGATATTTCCTCCCAGGTGATTTAGTACTAAGGTGGGATGCAAGGAGAGAAGAAGCAGTGAAACATGGTAAATTCGATCACCTCTGGTATGGGCCATTCAGAGTCTCGGCTCTCGAAGGGAAAAATTCTTTCCTACTGGAAAATCTAGACGGTGAAATCCTCAATGCCCCTGTCAATGAGCGTTATCTGAAGCATTATATGACATAAACAGTCGCCTATAAAAAAATAAAAAATAAAAGGGGAGTTCATTTAATTTTAAGATTTTTTTATTCATATATAGAATTTTTACTTGTGTATATATATTTTCCTTTTCATTTTGTTATGTTGATGTTCTTTCGCGAATTTTTGACACTTTCAGATAGCCCCGATAACCTTCGTATTCGCCTCTTACAGGATTCCAGCTGCACACAAACAACCAGGAGAAGTAAACCGAAAGTTGGTATCAGAAATAAATCGGCTTAAACGGGTGATACCAAAGATTTTTTATATTGTGCAAAGAAAATGAAACAATAAGGTAAAGGTGAGATTTCCTAAAAGACTTGTTCTGAAGGGATATTAAAGAAAACCAACGTAACCTCATTCAGACAGCAACATCATCCTAACTAATAAATAACAGAATGTTTCCTTGTTTAATCGTTTATGAAAGAATAAGACAAATTAAACAAGTCACTCAAATTAAAGAAATCAGTCAAAGTAAAGTGCCCCTGAAAAAGGTTTACAAGAGTCAGTTTTGAATTTTTGACTTCTGTTTTTCAGTCCATAAATCACTATCTATCACCCTTTTATGTCTTCGGGTTTACCTTTTAAAAAGTCAGCATATTTTTGTTTCGCATATGTAGGGAGAATATATTTCGTTTCAACCTCGTGAGCTTCAAAGCAGATTTTGGAAAGAAAGCGGGTCTTCACAACTCCTCGATCCCTTGCTAAACGAAGGGACACTTAAAGTGATCCTGACTTTCCTAGGTTTTTCAACAATTTTGGAGGATTGAGGCTTGCTCAAATAGAATTCCCTAAGAAATTTATTTTCCCTTTTTTCTCTGAGAACAAAGGTGTTGTGAAGGTTAAGGGAAGGTTGGTACCGAGTAATCAAAGTAAGTTGACAGACCTATAATGCAAAATATTACACAGATATCAGCCCTAATACAAACTGATTGCCCCCATCTTTGCGCTCCAAAAAAGAAAATTATAAGACAGGTGGTGAAAGGAAATTCATAAATGATTGCCCCCATCTAGTTCAAGAGACGATGAAAGGAAATTCAGAAATGATTTCCCTCGTCTCAGCATTTAAAAGCACAAATATATTCCGAAGTGGTGAAAGGAAATTCAGTAAAAGGGGCTAGATAACTTCACCGGGGTACTGAACAGGCTCGCTGGCAGTGAAGCAATATCTGAGATATCTGTAAGGTTGTTATACATGAATATCACTCTACTCTGGTAACCAANAAAGGAAATTCAGTAAAAGGGGCTAGATAACTTCACCGGGGTACTGAACAGGCTCGCTGGCAGTGAAGCAATATCTGAGATATCTGTAAGGTTGTTATACATGAATATCACTCTACTCTGGTAACCAATTCTTTTTAAAAAACCCGATCTACATACCATGTTCAAACAGGGCTTCCTGATTAAAAACATATAATCTTCTTCTTTTGATGCAAGCTGATAGCCACAAGATCTGTTGGGTCTCCTAGAACTGTTTTGAATGTCTTAAGACAGACCTGAATTCAGTAACGGGAAGGGGAAAGTCGTGAAAGGGACTACGGCTAAGTTTAAAAAAGTATCTGAGTTTGAAACGATTTTCAAAGGTAAAAAACGAAGTCTCTTTCCCCTTCGATATCCTGTTCTCAGGAACCTTTTCGCTGAATTGAAGCCATTGACTCCATTTACCCAATATCGGCACGTGGTCTATTGTTCTTCCCGTCTTACAAGAAAATGTTATCCCTAGTTGGAGCCTATGTTGGAGCCGCCTTTGTTTTTTAGCCCGTCTTGAATTTCATGTCTTAATGCTCGAAATCGAAAGATGGTATTCGTGTTTTCCTTCTGTGGTTTCAAAATCTCTGAATTCTTATCACGCGAGCGGCGATAGTTATCATACTCTCAAGGTGAGTTCTACTTTTCATCAAATATTTTTCCCCATTTATTTTACCTCAGGATTTCGTATGTCGAATGTTATAGATCACATAGTTCACAAGTCCCAAACAATGAAACGGCGAAATCATTTTAAAATTTTACCCAGGTCAGTAACGAGAATAAAATTTCCCTAAATTATGGTTAAGCATCATCGGGGTTTCGCGTCTCGACATTTACTAAATCCAAAAGTCTTACTGTCGTAACCTCGATAGCCGAAACCACGAATTTCTTGTTTTAGTAACTCGCGTTAACGTTAAAGGTAAAAGCTTAGTCGTGGTTAAGTTCTATCGGAAATTCGCAACTCGGCGTATTTCCTTTTAAAAAGCTACACTGTCAAAACCCCGAGTCGCGAAGTCGCGATAAAAATATGAACATAATTAATTAAACACTTAATCCGATTTTATCCTCCATTTTAATTAAAACATATCATCGTGATCTCGCGGTTTCGCAACTCGGCATAAAAACTTCCCGGAAGTTATACCTTCGAAGCTTCGAGTCGCAAAATTGCGATATAAATAATCACGTAATTAATTAAGCGCCTAATCACAATTACGTTTTTATTAACCAAAGTCAATCATCACAATTACGTTTTTATTAACCAAAGTCAATCATCACAATTTCGAGTGTTAGAGGTTCAAAGGGTTAAAGTAAATATTCTCGATGCAGTGAGTACAGAAAGATTAATTAACTTTGGTAAAACCTGATTAATTGAGCTAAGCCAGTATTTCCCATGATTTTATGCATGCACAGTTTACGAGGCAGTCTTAATTCTTCCTTATGCCAACTGACATTTCGAACCGCCAAAATTTATGGCATTAATTAGAAACAAGGTGAATCGACAAGTAAAGATTGGGTTTTTATTGCTAAATTTATATTTAAGCGTGATTTGACCGATATGTTCTTAAAAGGTACCGAGTTTTCGAATATATAGAGTTGTTATTCATTATAAAAAATTCATTTCTATATTACGCAGAGCACATTTTTCTCAGCAAACTAATTTTTGTATGTATACATATTTTTATCGTAGAAGAGCTAAAGTAGGATCTCCCGTCATGGCCCCGCGAAAACCATCTAAAGCCAATGTTGAGGTTTTGGGACAAGGTTCGGACAACGTCGCTGATACTTCACCTCAAAGTGTCGACTCTATCTCGAACTGGTCGTTTGTTTCTGATGTTCTACAGGCCGAATTAGTGGATTATTCTGATGATTCCAGTGACAATGAGAAAGACGACATAACCACCAAATATAAGATCGTCGTCCAATCTGGAATGCATAAAGTAGCGGCTAGGCCACGACTGCTCCCTTACTATGATATGGTCCGATGGGCATTAGACCATGTGGACATACCAACCAGAACCATCATCAATGAGCAGAAGGTCACCATCGGGACTTTCAGAACCAAACAACTGCAGGTTATGTACAAGTTGCCTACCGCGTCCGACCTTACATACGATGCCGAATTCTTGGAGAAGTTCAAATAGAAGGAATGTGTGCAGTATGACAAGACTATGTCCAACTTAATCAGAGATTGGGTTTCACGCCCTGCGAATTTCAGGGAAGAAAGTAATAGTATATATTCAATAGCTTCCTTGGAACCACAGTTCAAGTATATAGCTATGATGACCTGCAGATTATACGGGAGAGAGGACACCTCACATTTCTTTCTTCAATGAGTGCCTTTAATACATACATTATGGACATCGTGTGCTTTCTAACACCCTTTCCCTTAATGAGCTGGAGTTGGACTCCAGCAGAGGCCGAGCCCATCCACGTCTATCATTCAAAATTATGGGAAAACAAAGCGGCAGATTTCGTATATGAAATCTTTAACTGGGTAATGGTACCGCTGCATGTCACTATTTTCAGCCACCCGCCACCCAGGATCTCGGATAGTATAGTGATGAATTTGAGCAGTATAGCTGACTGGTATGTAGAAGTTGAATTCTCATATCTTAGAGTTTTCGAGGCTTCTGTTCCCCTGCATGCATTGCCATTATTCATCCCCGACAAGCTGGCTTGTCGTGAGGTTGCTAGACAAACAGTAATCAGTGGCATAAGCAAGGAGCTTAAGGGATATTCCAAGAAGGTATGGCCACCTTTTCCTGTTCATTTAAATTTATATTCTTTGTCGGATTTCGGGCATGCTAAAGCTGAGGCAGCAGCCCTGGAAGACCTAAAATTGGTTCTTATTGAATTCAAGAAGCATGATCCGCAAAGGGTCGTGAGTAATCATTTGGCCAATTGCGGACTCAAGAGGTTCGAACACGAAAATTCACCCTCGGATGACATTTTCCGAGGCACAAGATCTTATGCCGAGATTTTAGCTCGGATACAAACCCTGGCACTTGAAGAGAGGCCCGATGTTCTGAAATTCCAAGAACATCGACGCAGTTGTCTTCCCGCAGTATTATGGGGTGAGAATCCGAGTACAGTAGATGTGAAACAAAAAGATGTCGAAGGCTCCAAAGATGCGACACCCAGTCAAGAAAAACACCAGGACGGGGAAGAGAAGACTAAGAGTCCAAAAACAGAGATAAAGACTCTCGATCCACCGAAAAAGAAAACTTTGGTTACTACTCCGGGGAAAATAGCTAAGCAAATCGGAGATCCCATCGCATCCATTACTCCCTTGCAGTCAACTCAGAGAAATATTGACACAGGGTGGATTTTGAATGAAGAATTGAGACTTATAAGGGTGGAAGAGCTCCCTCCAAATGAGTTCTTCTTTGATAAGAAGAGAAAGGTTGTGGTAAAGAGAGAATTCTATCAGGAAGGGGAATCAATAGACAAGAAATACAAAGTATTGACTGATGGGAAAGACAAGAAGAGTGAACAGTTTGCGACAGAAATAGCCGGGATATTAGGGGCATATACCACAATGAATCAATTTTCAATCAGGGTTTTGAAAAACCAGCTGAAACGAAAAAATCACCTCATCAAAACCCTAGAAGCCAGACTAGCCACAGCAGAGGAGGCTACCAAGGACCAGGTGAGTGTAGGGATAGAACAAGCAAGGTTGGCCGATAAAAGTGAGATAGATCTACTCAAGACTAATCTCGAACAAGCAAAGATGGTGGTTCGGAATGGTTAGACACAAGCAGGCCAGCAAAAAGACTTGATCGAACATCTACAAGCTAGAGTGGAAATCGCCGAAAGTAAAGTTATAAATATCGGGATGTTCTAGTCCCAGGCGATGGAGATTCGGAGCAGATTTTCTATGGCCCAACGAAATTTACTCGCCAAGGTAGAAGTGATTCGGGACAACTTCTTACCTGTTAATCAAGTTTTGGAAAATTTATCTGTCAAAGAAAGAGAAGCTGGAGCATCTCGGGTCACTTTTCAAGAGGCTATAATAGCTACAAACAACAGGGAATCGGGAAGTACTCCCAGGTTTTCCATTTCGGAGCAGACCAGAGGAAATATTTTCTTAAAAGAATGGGAGCATAGTATCTCAGAAGGTAAGTTGCAAGCCAAGAGGGTAATGAAATCCTTAGAAGAGGATTTTGGTTCTATAGATGGTAATCTGTTAGGCATTGATAGAGAAGGTAATGCCGAAGCATTGAGTCAAATGAATATAGCCAAAATCTCACTTGATTTAAATGAAAAAGAGGAAAGAGATTCGGTCGAGATCTCACAAGTAACTATGGCAGACATAGTTCAAATAGATAAATGTATGATTAAACCAAGTGTACAATTGTGTGTTATCGGCATCATAGACAGACAGATAGAAGAAAGGTTACCGCAATTAGCCTGAGATTGTTACTCTTTTGAAGCTAATTTTCAAGCAGAACCGTCGAGGCTGATATCTCGGCTGGTGGAAAGGTGTGTCACTTGTACCGAGCATGTGCGAGGACAAGCTTCTGGCACCAAATAAAGACAGAGATGAAGAAATGGAATGATTGCTCTCCTCCTTATCATAACTGAAAATTTTGCAACGATTGAGATTCCATCTTATGTAAAACTGTATAAATATACCATAAAAAGAAATAAAAGAGGCTGGACCTTTTTGTGTCGATTGTAATAGAGGTTTTTTGTTTTGAGAGTTAATATAAAGCAAATCCAAAGATTCTCAATTCCGTCACGACTGTGTTATGAGTTTGTTTCCTTGTATCTCATATTTCGTTTCATTTCATATTTGTATCTGATGAATGCTTCGCTATAATTTAGTACAACCTCTNNNATAGTGAATGAATTTTGGTTTTCTATATTGTTTACTGTTTTTCCTCTGTACCAGCTATCAGCAGGTATAAGACCAGTCAACACTTTCAGAATTCTATATATATTTTATGCTTCATCGGGTTATTTCTTTACATTTTTCTTCTTATGTTTATATGTGATATTCTCCCTTGATAAGAGCCTTACTCGATAAACAACTTAATGTTTTCTCCCACCTCATACATTTTTATTAAAATATAACTCAGTTACGGGAAAGGGCCTTTGGTTTGCACCCCTTTTTCACTCCTGAAATCGTAAACTCTCTTTTATACGACTGAATTGAGACATCACTTAAATTCCCCCTGAGATTTTCTTATCTTTTTGTTCCTCCATGACTGTCCCTGTAACAAGAGAGCCTAATATTGAACCCAGGTTATCAGATCAAACACATATTGCCTTAAACCTTTTTGATATTATTCTTAAAACAGCCACTACTTGGGTTGAACTCGAACGTTCATGGGCAGCGATTGAACAGGATATAAACATCCAGGAATAGTTGGAAGCTAGACAACGCCAACACAGAAATCATCCCTAGTTTCCTTTGTCGAAGGTTGATGTTTCTTCCTTCTCTACGCTTTACTCACTTTTGGATGCCTAGACACTGTACTTCTAAGCCTTAAGTACGGACTCTGGAACAACAACCACCATTTCCAACTTTCTTGATCTAGATGGATAACACCATACCGGAGTTTGGTCAAGTCATCTGTAATGTTGTATAAAGAGAAGTAATGTTCCATTTGGGTTACCCAACCAGTGGAGTCTGGGCCATCAAATTTGGTCACATCCACTCGTGGAAGGCGTAGGTCACGTATAAAGTGATGGTTTTGCAAGGTATGGGAATGAGAGGAATGGTCACCTTCAGTATGTGGGGGTGAGGAAGAGGAAGGGTTATCTATAGGGATATGCAGTTTGGTGCAGAGTGCCAAAAAAACTGATTCAATCTGGGTGGTGAGGTCTGGTTTGATTTCGTCCATTGAGGACTACATGGTTGTATTGATGGTGGCGACATTGGCACTGTGTTGTTTCACTTCTTGTTGGGTCTCAATGTGACCATATTGCAAGGTGTTGAAGCGAGCTTCCAAGTCTTGGCTACGAGTATGGGCCATGGGGGGAACTGAAAAGGG
>SNQJ01S0154320.1:22627-35787 GCA_010110895.2 Picea sitchensis
ATGCCTTGACTCAGGCTTATTTCACTTTGGCTAAGTTATCCACAAATTTTTGCATGAACGTCAACCCAGTTTTGATCTGAAGATGAGTCCAGACCAAAGAGATTACAGATATGTAGTCTTCTTCAAGTGACTAGGCATGATTAAACTTCATAGAAGAAGGAGGCTTCTACTCCTTCTTTTCCAACTTCAGTAGGATTAGCAAATGTTCTGAAATACCCCCTGATCCTACCCATGATTTCATTACCCAAGGACCATCCAAGAGTGCCTCCAAAATAAGGAACATGTTCAGTAGTTTCAACACCCCATCCTCTCCTTTTCTACCATTTCTCCATGTTGGGGTCAATTTGGAGGGTTCAAGATCAACCAAGTGTACTTATAAGAGGTGATAAAAAACCATTATAAAATGTCTCTTCACGAGTGATCCCCCCAAATATCTCTTAGCGAAAGGGTGAAATTGAGAACTCTCTCGAGAATAATGTTTTGTCGAAAGAGGATCCCCAATGTGGCGAGCCTTTCCCAAAAGGGCCTTTTTCCATATATGGGTCATAAAGGTTAATCACTCGAAAAGTCATAGCCAGATATAGAACCTCCAAATCCACTAGAATGATAGAATTAAAAAGGATGTTGAAATAGATTTTAGATTTGGGCTCCAAGTAGTTAGAAGCCCTCCTGAAATCTCGTCAGAATCCAAAGAGATAAAGGACCAATCCTTTAGCGAGGTAAAAAAAGATTCCATGGATTTGGAACCTGAGCACATTGTTTCTTTGATCATGATCACATATGGATCAAAGACTCTAGTGAGACTTTTGAGGGCTAGATAATTCTCGGTACCCCCAACCCCATGTGTGCTAAAGGACAGGAAAATCATGGCATAACCCTATTATGAGATTTCCTTTCTCTAAGGGCCCAGATAATGGCTAACTTCTTACCACATATAATGTCATGCTTTACTTGAATCTGAGCTAAAGAGAGGTGGGATTTCCTCTCGACTTACAACCCAATGGCCTTATCCATAGCTAGACCTCCTTTAATTGCCCCATCCTCCTTAGGATTCTTTTAGGAATGAAGATTATAATATGACTTTGAATATGGCTTAACAGTGCTTCATTTTGAAGTTTCTATAAAATCACTTGAAGGGAGGAGCTCCCACCCTTGTCCACTCCTTCCCCAATGGACATTCCTTAAACAGAAAGGAAGTGTCTTGCATAGGTGATTTCTCAGGGGTGACTCTTTCGTGGGTAGGGAAACTAAGAATAAGCAAAGGGAGACTTTAAAATCACTCAAGAGACTCACAAGGAGCTAGGGGGGAACCACTAATGGTGAGGATTCTAGGGAATGGGATTCAAGCTCCACATTTTCCTTCCCTGAAACAAAAAAAATTGGAGGAAAAATTCTCTTACCGGTGAGATCGGTTGTCTTTCCATATAAGGAAAAGACATTTTTTGAAATTTCCATCACTGCTAATACCTCATTTTTTCCTAAAGGTCAGTCACCATGAAAATTGTCTCCTCCTAGACCGACTTCTTTTCCACTGAAGCCTTCTCATGATCCTTTGTCTTCGATACTTTTTTAAAAGGGGGCCCTTGAATTCAAAGTGTATTGCTTTGCACCTATGTATGGCCTACCTCATGAAATCCATAGCACCTGAAGGGAATTCACCAATAATCAATCTTCCACATCTAGACAAAGTTGTCATTCACTAGCTCAATTTCTTCCAAAAATCCTTCCTTCGGGTCGACCTCTACCTGCATCCAACCCCAACGATGATCGGGCTTTGTGTTCCAATCCTTGTGAAGTCTAATGAACTTACCAATCTTATTTCCTATAAATTTCAAAATCTTTATGTACCATAAAACAAGAGGGAGACCAAGAAGTATAGCCTACTTGTAGTTTTGTTACCAGTTCCCTCCTAGGATCAAAACTATCCCACCATTCCTTTAGGACCAATCCAGAAGGTCCCTAGCTCTAGTTTTGATTTAGTATCGTTTTCAAGTCCTCACTTGACCTAAAAATGAAACACAACGAGAATCTAGCTAAAACATGAAAATACAAACAAAATATCATCCCAGGTAACCAATTTTCTTCCAATAAAATCTACAAGGACATTAGGCACACAATCTTCCCACTGAAACAACCGACAACTGCCTTCCCCAAAAAATTTGTAATTTTCTCCACCCTCACATCCTCGTCCACTATGATTATAAATTTGTCCTTTCTCGCTCGAATACACCACTTCCTCCCCTTAGCATTAGAATTCTCAGAGAGGTTGGATGCCTGAAATATTTCCAGATTGACTGAAGGGCATGTTTTCACGGGCTCGTCAAGGGGTGGAGACACACCGAACCTAAGTTCAGACTAAGAAATATTGGAATTCCCAATATCTTGAGAAAGGTTACGCTGAAGAGGCAACTTGCGATCAATACCCATGCAATCCACAAAGTCACCACCTTGCACGATGTAAATGTTCTTGAAAGACATAGAAGCCTTGACTAATGGATGAATGTCATGCTTCTCAATCATAGGGTTCACTTTCTCCAAAGTGAGGCCCCTCCTAGCTCGATGTAGACTGACAAACTCCTAATCTGAACGGAAGATCATAGAGGGACTTAATATGTCATCCTCATAGTCTACTTGCTCAACCTCCATAAAGTCTATGAATTGAAACATAAAGTAATCTTGAAGGGCCTATCTCCATTGAAAATTGTCTCGGCTAAACTCGCCCGAAAACCATAAAACTCTAGCCATAGGAAAAAAACCTTACTATCTCCAAGTAACCGTAGGCACCCGCTGCATACCCCATATTTCCCTTTTGAATATATACCTATATCTTTGTATAACTATATTTATATGGTCGTATTCAAGTTTATTGCCTTAACACTGAAAAATGTGTTGTGAGAAGCCATCTCAAAAAAGTAATTTAGTTTGTTTTTAAGGAATACAAATTCATGAGGCAACACATGTAGCTCAAGACGGTTTAGACTCCATCAATATTTAGAGACTAAAATCCATGGTGGTGAAGATATATTTATCCAAGGATTATGACTAGGAAAGCTAGTTATATATGAGATTGATGTTGCTCCATTTAGATTTCTATCTACACTTTATCAACTGGATAATGAGTTGTGTCACTTCTATGTCATTTTCCATCCTCATCAACAATTTTTCTTTAGGTTTCTTTAGGATATAAAGAGGCCTCCATGAAGGATGTCCTTTATCTCCAATATTTTTCTAATTGTAGCAGAGGGTCTGAGCAGGGAATTGCTTCAGGCTAAAAGAACCAATCTAATCAAAGGTATAAATATAGACAGAACTTAACTCATCTAATTTTTGTGGTTGATATATTATTATTATTATGTGATGGTTCAATGTGGGTTTAATAAGGGATTCCTAGAATTTAAAGGAGGTTTTAGTCTTGTATTGTGTTGTTACTTGCATGAATATATTATCAAAAAAATCATCTATTTCTTTTAATAAAATAGATGAGGCTCATACTAGGTACTTTATGTAATTGTTTTATTTTCACTAGATAGTCTTCAATAATGGTTTGAAGCATTTGTATTTATTTCTAAACCCAAATTAATATGGAAAAAACAATTGGAATTGGCTCATTGTAAAGGTGGGAAAAAAGCTTGTAGTATGGTGTAACAAGTGGTTGTTGAGGCATGGGAGACTTATGTTAGTTAAATTTGTTTTGGAAGTTATTCCAATTTACTAGATGTATTTATCTTGGAATCCTAAGGGAGTGCTCGATAGAATAAGAAGAATTACTTTTAGGTTTTTGTGGTCTATCCAAAAAGAGAAAATAGGTTTTTTTCTTAAGTGGCATGTTGTGGTAGAGCCAAAAGAGTAANTTTAGGTTTCTTTAGGATATAAAGAGGCCTCCATGAAGGATGTCCTTTATCTCCAATATTTTTCTAATTGTAGCAGAGGGTCTGAGCAGGGAATTGCTTCAGGCTAAAAGAACCAATCTAATCAAAGGTATAAATATAGACAGAACTTAACTCATCTAATTTTTGTGGTTGATATATTATTATTATTATGTGATGGTTCAATGTGGGTTTAATAAGGGATTCCTAGAATTTAAAGGAGGTTTTAGTCTTGTATTGTGTTGTTACTTGCATGAATATATTATCAAAAAAATCATCTATTTCTTTTAATAAAATAGATGAGGCTCATACTAGGTACTTTATGTAATTGTTTTATTTTCACTAGATAGTCTTCAATAATGGTTTGAAGCATTTGTATTTATTTCTAAACCCAAATTAATATGGAAAAAACAATTGGAATTGGCTCATTGTAAAGGTGGGAAAAAAGCTTGTAGTATGGTGTAACAAGTGGTTGTTGAGGCATGGGAGACTTATGTTAGTTAAATTTGTTTTGGAAGTTATTCCAATTTACTAGATGTATTTATCTTGGAATCCTAAGGGAGTGCTCGATAGAATAAGAAGAATTACTTTTAGGTTTTTGTGGTCTATCCAAAAAGAGAAAATAGGTTTTTTTCTTAAGTGGCATGTTGTGGTAGAGCCAAAAGAGTAAGGTGGATGGCACATAAAGAATATATTTATGTTTGGCAAAGCTATTATTGTAAAATGGGTTTGGATTTTGATATATAGTAATGGCCTTAGGTGTCAACTCGTTTCAAAAAAGTATAATGATCCAAGTTATGTCAAATATTGGACTAAACAATATTCAAAATCAATTCGTGGTGTTTTTATTATTTGGAAGGTAATTGTACTAGTATTTCCACTTATTAGACAATTCTTTCTTGGAACATAGGGAATGGGGGTAAAATTCACTTAGGTATAGATCCCTGGGTGGGATATGGAAAAGATTACAAGCTGTCGAAAAATGTGATCAACTCACTTTAAGAAAGACGTGTTTTTTTTTCCATAGACAAGCAAACTTTGATGAACTCACTACAATCTAGTGGAAAGAATGGAATTGTGTCATTTTTATGGGTTTAAGAGACAAAGAATGGGAGAAGTGAAATTTGTGTATATCAAAGCTAAGAAGAATTAAGGTGAGATTAGGGATGTCAAAGATGAACCAATCTAGTCTAAAAACCTAGCTATAGTAGCATATGCTGCAAAACTTGGATACATCACTCTTTGTGAAGTTAATAGGCTAGTCGAGTGACTATGGTGGTGGAATATATATGGAAGTTTAAATTTCCATTGAAAGATCATATTTTCATGTGGATTTTCATTAATAACAAAGTTCTTAACTAGGAAATTCTAAGAATAGAAACAATCACATGCCCAACAAATGTCCATTCTATAAGATTCAAGAGGAAACTATTAGTCATCTCTTGATTTCATGTGCACAACAAATGTCCATTCTATAAGATTCAAGAGGAAACTATTAGTCATCTCTTGATTTCATGTGCACATTCTCTTTAGGTCTAGAAGGAGTTAGTGTTATAGAATCCATTCAAACCTCCATGTTCTATATGCCCTATTGGCCACCATACTCATCACTTGCCGACTTTTCTCACCTTGAAGCCCACTTAAATAACCTCCTTAGCAATACACGCGCTCTTCCTACTCACAAACAAAGCATGTACCTTAAAAAGTGGACAAAAAGATATAAAATCCTTGAAAATTACGTGCTCCTGAGTTGAATTTATGGAGCTCGTACACATGTTCCCTTCTAAAACTCATTCCATACTATCTCAACCAACCTACAATAGTATAAAACAGAGCCCAAATGGAAGGAAGGGATAAGCATTGATGTAGTAGCAAATCTATCATGCTAATATCCTTATGCCAAAGCAATCAGAAGGAGAGGGAAGCGGAGCGGGCAGCAATGGCGATTTTTTGAATCTGGAACCTACTGGTTTTTGGCGCCATGACAATTGCATCGATGCTTGGCACCCTTTGTGCCATTAACGATAACTGGATGTGTCCCATACATCGATCTGGGCGAGATTCCTTCACCATCATACCATTGTCTGTGTATACCGACAGGTTTGGGTCAGTTTTCTGAGACCGTTTCTTTATTCGGGAGCTCGGAAACAGGTTTGTTTCACTATCCTACATTGGAAACTTCTTTAGGCGGTCTCAGTTGTGTCACTTTGGTTACCTGCGCTCTTTCCTGGGTCTGACCTTAAGTTTTGTCTTTTGCTCTGTCTTAATATGAGGTTTCCTAGACTTTTGTTTTCTTTCCTGACCATTTCTGTAGCCACTGACCCCAACATGTGACGATTTGGTCCCGTCCTCTTCCTTATCATACACTCTCATTTTTCTCCTACTGAACGATATGACTCCCTACTGATCGGCCTTCTAGTTTTGGGGTCCCTTTCGCATCTTCCCCTGTCGGTTCACATCTCACAAGCCACAGATATGACGCTCTAAAAGATTCTAGAGGGGAGACAAATACATGGACCCCTCTGCAGGGGACATGGGTGACCCATGGGACCACCCAGAAATCCTAGCTTCGATCGATGACCTTTGCTCTAC
This sequence comes from Picea sitchensis, assembly GCA_010110895.2. Taxonomy (NCBI): domain Eukaryota; kingdom Viridiplantae; phylum Streptophyta; class Pinopsida; order Pinales; family Pinaceae; genus Picea; species Picea sitchensis. Next base: position 29,086 of record SNQJ01S0154320.1, read on the forward strand.
ACATTTTCGAAATACTAAGAAGTCATTCACACCATCCAACCTGATCCCTGGATCCACGCACCCACCCACTTCTACAAATCTGTTTTCCCGGCCTAGCTCTCCAAACATTACTGGATCCACTGCACAGGCTATAGTTGGTGGAGCCTGCCTTCTGGAAAAGTGGAATAAGGGTGTTGACAGATCTAATCTGAAGGAATGTGAACTTGGTGGGAGTCGATCTCTCCCAGGTCAAACTCCTATAAAAAAAGGCATTCACAAACGCAGGCAAAAAGTTTGGAAGCCTAAACTTAAACATCCCAAGCTCACTCTCGGAATGGACGTAGAACTAACTAATGCATGCAACCTATCCCTCTGCGCTTTAGTAGGGCGGCTAGCTTACAAGGAGAAATGAAAACAGAACTTGGATGCCTGGATTAATGACCATTGGAAACCGCTGCTTGGTTACATACCACAGACACTTTTGCTGCAACAAGGCTGGCTGGGATTCATCTTCCGAAAACCAGAGGACACGGTCCACATCCTGGAGATATTCTGGGCCTTCGATGAAGGTAGCCTTATGCTCAAAAGATGGAGACTGGGATTTAATCCATCCTCAGAGTTCTTTAGCATTCGACACTTATGGGTTCTACTACCTGGTCTCCCTTTACAACTCTAGAACCAATAAGCGCTCGAACTGATAGGGGCCTCCATAGGTCATTTTCTAAGAGTGGATCCCACCTCCCTTTCGGTGTCAGACAGAAGAATGGCGAGGATCTACGTGAAAATTGATATACAGGTTGGACTACCTGAAATATTGGAGATTGATTGGCGCAGTCAATTGATATCTCAGAGACTTGATTACTTAGGCATCCAGTTTCACTTCTCCTACTGTCGTCGAACTGGTCACTTGAGGAAAGACTGCTATAAGTTCCCACCTCCTGTTCTTGCTTTGGAGCCAGAGGAGGATTCAACTTTTGATGGATATATCTCATCTCCCAGCCAGCATGTGAAGGAGGCATATTTTCCCTAGAGGGATACCCTTCCACCTGATGATTCTGTTATTGGTAAGATTCAGCATTTTTGTCCTTCTCTCTATAATACCTTCACTTCCTGAGATAGACTTTTCATAACTGAACAGGCCGACAAATTCTTGTTTGATGATTCCTCAGACTCCCTTCCAGCTCAGCCCGACCCACCACCTCTTTTACCTACCCCCCTACCAGCACCTTCCGAAATAGTTACAGTCGACCACTCCTCCCTACCGACACAAACACCACTTTGTTTGATACCAACGGCTCCATTGAGCGACCAAACATCTACTATAATAGAGGATACGCCTGGACCATCCTCTCTACCTGGATTCTCCGAGCTGACCCAATCGATCCTCCAACTAGATACCATGTTTCCGATTGATACCCCTGCCCCTCCTCTCCCCTACGAGTCGCTACCCATCCATACCTACCATGGGAAAGCTCTTTATCAACCCACACCTTCTCCATCTGACCGACCTTCTTCATCTTCCACAAAAATTTTACCTGGACCGGATCCCTCTTGGTCGAGAGGTATTGGGCTAGAACTCTCGCCTTTAAAAACCCGCAGTGCTCGAAAAAAAACACAGGCTAGACCAGTGACATCGGGCACATCTGTTTCTGCTACAAATCAAGGGGCGCTTAGAGGATTAAAATCCCTTGCCCGAGGTAAGTCATGATTCTTCTGTCCCTCAACATTAGAGGGGTTGGAGGGCCCCTGAAACTCACCTCCATGTGCAGACTTCTGGATCTCTCTAAGCCGACAGTCATCTTTCTTCAAGAAACTCTAGTGGATGCTTCTACTGCAAGGGATTTCATGCACTTGCTCCGACCAACTTGGATGACCTGCGCTGCAAGCTCAGTTGGGAACTCGGCAGGCCTTCTGGCCTCGTGGGACCCCTCACTTTTTAATTTCTTTCCGATGCTCAGTCCAGGAGGGATCCTACTTTCCGGGTCCTGTTTTGAGCTAAAGGTCGATATCAACCTACTCAATGTATACGGTCCTTGTGTTGACCGTAAAGTCTTCTGGCAACGTCTTGATGACCTCGGGCTATTGGCTGCTAAGAACCTCATCCTGGATGGTGATCTCAATCTAACCACCAGCCCCGAGGAATTATGGGGTGATAGGGCACAGATCGACCCTCTCTTTAGTTTTTTTAACCACATCTTTTACAAAAACGCCTTAGTCGATCTGAAGCCAGCGGAGCTTCTACCCACTTGGAGAAATGGGAGACAGGGCACAGCTAGTATCGCCAAAAGATTAGATCATTTTCTAATTGTTGAGGATCTGCTTTCGCCTTCCTGAAATTACCGATCTTGGGTAAATCTCCCATTCCTCTCTGATCATGCTTCCATCTGCTTACAGTTGGGCGCGGGGCGTTTTGGGGATGGACAGCCTTTCAAATTCAATCCACAATGGCTAAGAGAGGATTCTTTCAACATCCTTGTCAGATCGGTGTGGGCAGATTCTTCCCTTTTGACACCGGGTGACCCTCAAGGAAATCTCACTGTTAAGCTCTCCATCTTAAAAACTCATACTATACTCTGGTTAAAAGAGAAAAAGATATCAGAACAGGCCGACCTTCACAGAATAGAGCAGGAGTTGGACTTCCTACTTTGCCTTAAGCATCAGGATGCAAACAATCTGGACATTGATTCTAAAATTCTCGGCCTTGAGGAAGCGTGTAATGCCCACCTTCGTGCAGATGAAGAGAGATGGCGTTTGAAAAGTAGGATGCTTTGGCTCGCTAGTGGAGACAAAAATACTCATTTTTTTCACCGCTTTGCCAGCGCTCAGCGATCCAAAAAGAATCTATGGGACATTGAGGATGAAGACGATGTGCTACACCATTCACAGGATGGTATCAAATCTGTTGCCTATAAAAATTTTAAGTCTTTTTTCAAGGTTACCTTGGCTCCACATCTTGCTGCACAAGTCGAGTTAGCCAGTCTCTTTCCCAAGATGGTCACCACCGAGGAATCCACAGCCTTAGAAGTGCCCTGTACAAAGGAGGAGTTGTTTATGGTGCTTAAGGGTTTCAAAAAAGAAAAGAGCCCTGGACCAGACGGCTGGTCTGTTGAACTATACCTGCATTTTTTTGATCTTATGTTTCAGGATCTCCTGGATGCCGTGGAGGATACTAGAATTAGAGGAGTGATGAACTCACAGCTCAATAGAACCTTTGTTGTCCTGATTCCAAAGTCTAATCTGCCCAAACATTTTCAAGACTTTCGCCCTATCTCCCTCTGTAACCTGTGCTACAAACTTATCTCCAAGATTATAGCCAGAAGAATCCGACCCTATCTGTCCTTGGCACTTTTCGATGAAAAACTTGGCTTCCTAAAAGGAAGACAAATTCTCGACGTTGTTGGAGTCGCACATGAATGTATTCACAGTTTAAAGACTAAAAAATAGCAGGCCACTCTTCTAAAGCTGGACCTAAAAAAGGCCTTCGACTGCATCAACTGGAACTTTCTTCATCTCGTTCTTATACAGTGTGGCTTTGGTCTAATCATCACCAACTAGATTTTGGGCTGCATATCATCGGCCTCCCTAGCTATTCTGATTAATGGGGAAGCTACCAGATATTTCCACTGCGAGAGAGGACTCCAACAAGGGTGCCCTCCCTCACCTCTACTTTTCATCTTGGTCCTAGAAGGGCTCAGCATCTTGCTAAAAATCAATCAAGCGGAGGGACACCTAACTGGTATAAAAATTTCGGGACAGTTACATATCCTACATTTATTTTTTGTTGATGACATGTTGATCCTGATGTCGGTCGACCTTGCTGAATGGTCGCTGATACACTCCATCCTTAATAACTTATGCTCAGCCTCCGTCCTGGAGATCAATATACAAAAATCTATCTTCCTTGTCTCGAATACACAGGAGACTTTTCTATCTGCTATAATAGCATTGTTCGGCATGGAAGCACACGAGCTAGAGAGGGGTTTTTCGTACCTTGGTTTCTTCTTAAAATCCTCCAGATACTCTAGCAAATATTGGCACTGGCTATTCGACAAATTTAATAGAAATATCCATCATTGATGCAACAGAATGCTCTCATTAGGAGGAAGATTCATTCTAATAAAATCTGTTTTGGAAAGCCTCCCGGTATTGGATGGTGTTAGCACACATCCCGGCTTCGATTCTGAAGACTCTCCATCAACTCATCTTCTCTTTTCTCTGGACCGACAGTAAAAAGCACAAGGGATATCACCTATGTAGCTGGGAGTCTATATCAAAACCAAAATCAATGGGGGGTTGGGGCCTTAAGCACTTGCCTTTCTTCTACCGGGCGCTCTCGGCCAACACTTTCTGGAGAATTCTTATGAAACCCGGCCTCTGGAGCTTGGTAATCAAAGCAAAGTACTTTCCAACTCTTCCGGTACACATATGGATTAGATCGGCATCGGATCGTCCCACCAGAGGCTCTCTAACTTGGAAACACCTCTCTTTGTCCCTGTCGATCATACTCCATTGGATATCGTGGAACCCAGGAACTGGACATCTGATAGAAGTGGGCAGAGATTGCATTTTAGGCCTGGGTAGACACGCCCTGCTCTCATCATCTCTGTTGGCGCACTTACATAGAAAAAATTTATATTTCTTACACCAATTCATTTCTCCATCCAATGGAGGACTTCTCAGCGACCACTGGCTCAGCGGCGAGAAACTACAACTGGATTCTGACTTACTTAGCGAATGGGCTAGATATACACAGTCGTTGAAGGATGCGGGCATCCGTTTACAAGACAGACTGGATACCCTTCTGTGGACTGGAGGGGACCAGTCGGGCTCCCTCACGGCAAAAAATGTTTATCTTGCGCTTGCAAGTTTTTACTGGTCACAAGACAATTCTAGCGGGCACCATCAGATTTCGAAGGCTGATTGCCCAGTCAAACTAAAGCTCTTCTTCTGGTTACTATTCGAGAATAGAATTCTGGTGTGGACGAACCTACAAGCTCGTGGCTGGGAGGGGCCTAGTCGCTGCTACCTCTACAATCAACAGAGCGAGACCACATCACACTTATTCATCTCTTGCTCATTCATTCGATCAGTGTGGCAGTTTCTCAATCCATCACTTCTGTTCTACTCAATGTGGTCTGGATCCTGTGTGCTCGAATGTTATCAGCATTGGATCAGTGTAAATAAAAAACTTGCTCTGTTGCCAGTCTACCTCGTTTGGCAGGTCTGGAAGACCAGGAACTCCGTTCTCTTCAATGGGAAGTCTCCTTTTGCGCAACATGTGGCTAACACCATTTTAATTAAGGCAGATCTTCAGCAGACTCAGCCATCGATTATACCACAGTGCCGACACCTTTTCATTGTTCCTCTTGACAGGGTTGTCGCTTGGTTTGACGGAGCCTCTCAAAAAAACGGTTCTCTCGGTGGAGCGGGAGGTTAAATCGTGCTTAACACTCACACGTGTTATCGCTGGATTTTAAACTGTGGAAAAGGAACAAACATGAAGGTAGAACTGATGGGGGCTTGGGTGTCTCTCAACCTGGCAAGACGACTGCACATTGACGAGCTTCTTCTCCTGGGAGACTCCAAAATTATTGTTGACTGGCTGAGGGGACAAGCCGAATTCAAGGTGGCGGCTCTCGAAAGTTGGAAAGAGAGAACCAAAGCAGCATCACACTGTTTTAGAAAACTCTTTGTCACTCACATCTTTAGAGAGGAAAATAGTGAGGCTGATACACTCTCTAAAAAAGCCTTGTATTTGTCCCCGGATCATTTTTACTTCACAAAGTGGGAGGATGGTAATGAAGGGCCTACCATCAAAATCAATTTGTGATTTCTACCTCTTTGGGTTGCCTCTTGCTGCCTATCTCATGTCCAGATAGATGATCCCCAAGTGGATTTGAGGCTTTGGTTTTGCCTGTTTTGTCGATTCTATATCGATCCTCCAGTTGTGTTCATCTTGCGGCTCTTTTTGTGGAGCAAGTCTTTGTATATATTTATATCCTTTTGAATATAAAGAGTATTTTTTCTTGTGGAAAAAAAAGAAATCAAAGGTGGTTTATTCCCTTGAGTTTTTATGACCTTCATCTTGTTGAGCACACAACACACCCTAAAATTTTGAATTTTTGGGTGCCACCTTTTCTTTGATTTTTGCAAGGAGATTTGTATGGTTTGAGTCTACTGATTTTTGTGCATCTCATATAGGTTAGCAAGTGTTTTGATTTAAAGAAAAACCCAAAAAATAAACAAAGTTTTCAATGACAAAAATGATATCGATGAAGTATAGAAAAATCTAAAAAAAAAATAACAAACTATTTTATAGGTCATCGATGCAAAAACAAGCATTTTGGAGAATGTCGGTGAATACATGTTTTTGTGCAAAGTCCAATGAGAAGGGGACTTTTTGAAGACTATCGAAAAGGCATCAAAAATAATTTTTTAAAAGTCATCGAAAGCACTTTTATTGGAATCACCAAAAACACTTTTTTTGAAAACATCGATGGAAAGAGTTGTTTAGAAAATGTTGATAATTGGGTTAAAAGGTTTTTTTAAGAGCTCAAATACAAGTTTTTGGGGGGCTCCAATAGAGTCACGTTTTTAACAACTCACCTATAGAATGTTGTTGGGGATCACCGATAGGTCACATTACCTTATTTTGAATCCATCGAACACATGACCATAGGTCCTGTCCAATCGATGTTTGTACTAGCATATTTTTCAAGGTGT